>JAOBBB020097289.1:0-13369 GCA_025331005.2 Zoanthus gigantus
AAAACTTTATATTTTTCTCCAAGTTTTTATAATTGAATTTTATTACAAAAAGATTAGAAAATGCTTTATAAATAATTTTAATTTAAAAAAAAGAAAAAAAAAGAATTTTAAAAAATAAAAAAGGTCAGAGCAGGACTTGAACTGGGTCAGTTCATACAAAAGTAAAAAGTTCTATCACGGGTCCACGCTCAATAGTATAAAATAACGTCTTAAACCATATAATGTTTAAACTATATTTTTTTGCAAACTCTTTCATGCACTGGTTATTTATAGACCAATATTCTGAGTGCGTAAGCATGTTGGACTCTAAGGAGAGCATTACATCCATCTGTGAGGTGGCTCATAGAGCCTTTGATTCTTCCAGTGAGACTTAAATAGGAGACAGTATGGCTCGGTAGTAAGAGTTAGGGATTTAAATGCAGAAAACCCGGGTTCAAATCCTCAAATAAGACTACTGTACTGTACAGAACGGATTTGTCCAAGGTGATGCTTGGGGCAAATTCACCATGCTTTGTACATAGCCAACTGGTTTGCTTCCTACCAGTTGGGATTCTTAACTGGAAGGGGGGAGGGGTGGAATTTTAATATGATACTGAAAGCCCCTTTGGAGGAGTTATCGTTAGATATTTATTTTCTTTTTTAATAGTGTTTAAAGGGAAGCTGAACTCCAATTTAATTATTTTTGATAACTTATCTTAAACTTCATCTGTTTGGAAATGTTTTAATTTATACTAATTCCTCAATCTGTGTCTTCCAAAATAAATATGAAAATAAGCTAGTTCTTGACAAAGAGAGTTGTCATACTTGCACACAATCTCATAAAGTTGTTAGTGCTGATGTCACAACCTCAAAATGGTACTTTTCATTCTTTTTGACAAACTTTAAAAATAAAAATAAAATTTCTAGTTGATAACTTTACTAAAAATTCTAGCAATAAACACAGTGCGAACTTTCAATTTGACGTTATAAAGTTAGAGACAACTGTTCTAAGCCTATGACAGAAGTGCAACTTGGCACCCTACTGAACTTTTTTACTAACCCTTTAATAATTTTTTCAAAATACAAATTGACAAATTGCTCTAAAATCTATATTTTTGAATCTCAAACACATATGCACATCAACATATCAAAAAATGAATTTGGAGTAAGTTTTCAGAGAGGACGTGGAAGACACAAGTGGAGAAGGAGAAAAAGAGTGTTGGTTTGGAGAAGGAGGATGCCTTGATTAACAACAAAAAAATATTTAAAAATCAATTACTGGAATTTAGATAAATGTTGAACAAACAACTCGATGTTGCGACACAGTCTTCATCAGGCAACTGACAACCTGTCACATGAAGGGGTGTGTCATGTGACAGGTGGCTGTCAATCATCTTCACTGCTCTGTCCAACGTGTGCAACAATGCATGTCTGAGCCCCCCCCCCTTCTTACTGAGAGAGGGGTTTTCAACCCTCTTCCAAATGGCCTCTTTGACTCCCCTCCTGTGCCACTGCTCCTTCCTGTCATGGACTGCTACGTTTTCCAAGCTGAAGGCATGACAAGTGGATTTCATCCTAGCACCCAGGGCCTGCTTGGTCTCTCCAACATAGCATTCCTGACAGTCCTTGCCCCCATACCTTACCCCATATACAACATTAGCTCGTTTCTCCTTGGGTATCCTGTCCTTAACCCTTACCAGTTTTTGTCTCAGGGTGATCCAAGGCTTATAGCAGGTAGAGATGCCATGGATCTTAAATGCATTTTTGATTTTTTCCAAAATTCCTGCAACATAAGGGATAGTGACATTCGCTCTCACCATCTGGCATCCCCAATGCCCACCTTTTGGAAAGCCTATTCTGGGTAACCACAATTGCATAAAGATCTTTTAATTTGTGTTTTTTCCTTTTTTTGCTCATTTGTTTCACTGATGACTGTGTTGGCTCTGTGGCCGAGTGTGGGGTCCTGATGATCCCGAGTTTGTGAATCAGAGGGTGATGTGAATCAAACTGCAAATACTGATCAGTGTGAGTTGGTTTGCAATACACTGATGTTGACAAAGACCCATCTTCCTTGAGGGAGACGAGGCAGTTGAGGAAAGGCAAGGAGTTACTCGTGAGGTTTTCCTGGGTAAATTTGATGTTAGGATCCAGACTATTGAGGTGTTGTAAAAACTGTCCAGATTCTTCACTCTCTAGGACTACAAAAGTATCGTCTACATAGCAGAGCCATAACTTAGGGTGAGTGCCATTATAGCTGCTCAACGCACTAACCTCAAAGGCCTCCATGCAAAAGTTGGCTACGATTGGGGACACTGGAGAGCCCATTGCACATCCATGTTGTTGTTTGAAAAAAACTATTCTTGAAATAGAAATATGTGGTTTTCAAGCAAGTATCAATTAATTTGACAACCTGGTCAATATCTAAAGCTGTGCGTCCCTTCCAAGAGTCGTCTTTTTCCAATGCACGCTGTACTACTAAAATTGCATCATCTGGGGGTATGCTAGTAAATAATGCCGCTACATTGAACAACGTTATTGTTTCCGATGTGGTACTGTAAGTTTAAGATCTTTAATCTTTTCTATAAAAGCATGCATGTTCTGTAGATGGTGTTCAAAGCAACTGGCCGACTAACGGACGAAGGATGTGTGCAGCATGTTTAGCAAGATTTTAAGTTGCTGAACCAATGCTGCTTACTATGGGTCTTACTGGGATGGGTTCCGGCTTGTGAATCTTAGGCAAGCCATAAAATTTCAAAACAACTGGCTTGAAATTTCCTCTTTCAATCAACTTTGATTACTCCATCACTAAAAAGTTTGCTGTTGAAATTATTGACAGTCTTCTTGAAACCACTCGTTGGGTTATAACCTAGCGGTTTGTATGTTTTCCTGTCACTTAGTAGTGATTTGCATTTTTCTTCAGAGTCTATAGCGTTCAGCATGACCAAACATTAATTTTTCCTTTGTCTGCCGGGACAATTACAATGGTGTCATTTTTTGTCAAGTTATTCAACGCCTTTGTCTCCTCAATAATCAAATTCCTTCTTGGGGCTTTGTTATTGCATATGGTATTGTGAACCTTGTTTCTTAAAATTTCCACTTCTGCCTCATTCAAACCAGCACCAACAATTGCACTTTCAGTCACTATTATAAACTCCATTATCGGAACTTCCTTATCAACCACCACAAAATTACTTCCCTTGGCCAAGACAGACAACTCAGACTCCGATAATGCCCGATCAGATAAGTTTTTAACCCACTTAGCTGCCTCAGTTATCTGTGTTGGGTCTTTTCTAACACGCCAGTTGGAGTCCAAATCAGCTCTCCCTTGATGCTCTTTGAGTCTAGCAAACTTCTTAACCTGTCTTGCTTTGGTCTCATTATGACAAGCTAATTGTAGACCATGTGTAAACTCCATGACTTTGTTAAAGCATTCGCTTTTAATCCTTTTTTTAATTGGTCTTGCTTTTCCTTCAAAGCCTTGATCTTGAAATTCACTTGCTGCACTCTCTCATTGAGTAACTTTCTCTCCCTGTTCTTAAGAATTGTGTCTGCTGTAAACCCAGTCACGTTGCTTGTCAGTTTGATACTGCATGGACTAACATGCTCTAGCAAACACCTTAAGTTGAACCGAAGGTGATTGCAAAAACTTGCCAGTTTCAGTGAAGTCTTTTCCAAAGATCTCATTTGCCTTAGGCACACTTGCCCGTAATGGGTCTTGATATGCAAATGAATGTTTTCAGTCATCCAGTAGAGTAAGATTAACAACAAAAGAAACATTTAAATCAATTACTGGAATTTAGATAAAGGTCGAACAAATAACTCAACATTGTGACCGTATCACACAGTCTTCAGGATGCATTGAACTGAGCGAGATGGAGAGTGGGAGTTGGAGAGATTGCTGTTAGAGTGGGGTAAATCTGGCCACCCCCATTTACGGGGATAAACCCGAATCAAAACTGAATGATGATGATGATGATGAGTAAATGTTCAGCTTCCCTTTAAAAATACATTATATAATTATATGAGACACCTGATTTCCATTTCATCAGTCCACCAATTATCTTATAGAACTACAAAATATAGAGAACAACTTGTAATCACTAAGAGGTTGAAGGTCAGGATTACTGATGATAAACATGTGATAGAAATCCTACAAAATTAATGCCAGATGGGCAATACTGTCTGTAAAAAGCAAAAAAATATGGTGCAGGTGAAGTGATGAACATGGATTTTGTTGTATCTATATCCAGAAGTGCTTCAACTCCTCTGCATGACCAGTTCTCAGATAAAGGTGAACTTAGCTAAAAAAGAGCTGTTTACAGAAGTAAATGCACGGCAGTAGAAAACATATTCCACCAACCTAAGCTACCCTAACATACACATGTACAGCATATACAATGAGCTGTACAGTAGTTTGATTTTTGTTGATTTTAACTGTAGAGGATAAACCAACTCTCCCAATCCCTTCTGAGTAAGGATGGTGGAGGACAAAGCAAATAATTATTAATATATAATTATGAATACCAACTAACGCCAGCTCAGCAGATCATCTATAGTTTTTGATATATGAGCTGACACATTGTTTGTACAGCCCAGAAAAAACACTCAAGGAGAAGTATCAAAGAAAAGGAAAAATTATAACATAAATAGACAAACCAAAACTAAAATTTTGTATTTTGTTGTGAGAGTTTATCCTTGCTGTCAGAGTGTAGTCTTTTGCTAAGAGTTAGTTTTTATCTTTGGAAGTTTCATTTTATTATGGTAGTTCGTCTTTCTTGACAATTTTATCTTTTACTGTGATAATTGTAGATCTATTATTAAAATTTTGTGAAACAGTATTTTATTTACAATCTCACTGCATCACCTTTACAGATTATCATCCTGCAAAACACTATCCTCCATTTCAACCACATTGAACAATTTCTTCCTCTCTTCTGATTTATCTCAAAAATAATACTTGCATTTTGCTCAATTATAGACTATCCAGATGTCCATTTGTTGTATTACTACTGTGCACTCCTCATTCTTTAAAAGGATATCAATTTAAAGCACCAGTGTGTTCTATAATAACTGCTCAGTTGCATTTTCCACTTTCAACCGTAAATTATATTTGCATAAATTTTCCCATAAGACACTCCACAGCTTTGTACAAAAGGTTAAGAAAGGCTTGATCCCTCGAGTTAAATAACACAAAAACAGTTTAAAAGCATGGGTACATGCTGCAATTTTTGCTTGCACTCGCAATGCAATTTTGAATCTTTGTTGCAATAAAAAACTGCAGCATCTATCATATAAAAAAAAGTTTGAAATGAAAGTGTAAAAGAATTTCAAACAATTATACAGCTTGATGGGGTGATAAACACTGCACTTTTTCTCACACTCATGATGCCAATGCCAATGTTAGCATAGACTTCTTCTGGGAGTTTTACAAACTTACATTTGTAACCTGTATTTAAGCCAAAGTATCTACTATTTTGAGATACTCAAGTAATAGAGGTTTGGCCAGATTTACGAAAAAAGAATAGGTATGTATGTCAGTGTAACACAAGGAAAGCAATTTTTGTTTTTGATTTTTTAATATTCAAATTAGTTAATTAGATTACAGGAGTCAAACAGTTTTAAGATGTTTTAACTAATTTGAATAGCATTATTGCATTGTGAGTGAACATGAATGACAGATGCTGCAAATTTCAGTTTACACTAATTTTAGATGTGTGATCCTGAAAATGTTGCAGAGAAAAGTTAAAACTTTTTAAATTTCTGCAACAACTTTTTTCGTTGCGAGACATCATTGCAGTCAATGTCATGGGTATGATACACACTGCATTTTTGCCTTGCACTGGCAATGCAAAAAAACAAAAATGCATTGCAAGCACATGAAAAAATTGCAGTGTGTACCCACAGTTTAAAGTGTTAGTCTATCATTAAAATATTTAATGTAGTATCCAATGAATTGTGCTTGAAATTAAAAACCTCCAACCAGCCAAAAAAAATATATATTAGTTGTGATTCAATTTCTCGGCAAAAAATTTTTTAGCTATGAATTGACTTATTTTTAATAACATTTTTCATTTTCAATGCTAATAATATTAAAAATTGCTTTATAAAATCTATATTGTAATAAACTAAAGTTATCAGTTACTTAGAATCAAATAAGTCAATAAACTGCAAACAACAAACATTATAAAAGAAGTCAACAGCTGCCTTTGACAGGTACAGTATTTAAAAATTAACATATAAATTGAATAAACCAAATTTATAACCTGAACCAGTAAGATATTTTGGTTAATTATTAAAACATGCTTGCGAAAAAATCATTTACCACGTGCACGAAACTTCCAATGATATTTTGTTAGTGGTCTTATAAATTTTGTCAGTTCCATGTACTTACCCTGCTCAGCAAATTTGGCAACTCATGGGGATGTAGTTTTTGCACCTCGCCAAGCTGAACCGCCGCAGCTCGTCGTGTGACTGGAGTGGAACCGGTATCAAGCAACAAAAAGAGACGGTCCAGCCTAAGAGTAACAACATAGAAATTAAAATTCGTCCCCAAATTAAGTATTTTTCTGTTAAAGTTCTTTCAAACTTACCTAGTAGCCATTATTTTGGCTATAATTACCCTCTGCCTTCCTTCTCCAACACCTGGAAGGACAACATCATTGAGGTAAATTTTGTCCTTGCCTCGTTCCAAGGTATGAACTCGTCCCAGTTTTCTGAAAAAATAGCACCTTAAGATTAAGCGGCAGTAGCCTGGTTTCTAAAAGCTTGTTTCCCGCCTTCTAGCCTTCTAGCTTAGTGGTTGCGCGCGCGTGCACCTGAAATATTGTGTGGCCGGGTTGAAACATTGAAACCAAAACAGTTTTCTGGCAGACCTAACTTTTTAAAAACCTGACATTCGGAGCAAGGGTTATATAGCCTTCTTTCGTGTTCTAGATACCATGAGCAACTTTGGTAACGCACCAGCAAGTTCTGACTGGCCTAACGCTTCGGATTTTAACAACAGCACAAATGCCATAGTGCATGCAAGAACCTACATTAAAGACCTTCTGCAAGGACTTCCGAACTGTGTAAGTTCGTGAGATATTAGTAAAGGATAGTAAAGGATTATTTTTGCTCTTAGAGCAAAATATAACAGTTGTAAGTCAATATTTGGCTTTACGGTTGCAATGCTTTAAGTGCAAACTAAAGCACCTAATGTTTCTCCCGCAGGGGTGGGGGGAGTGCGGCAAGGGTCAGGGATTTGACAATTTTTAAAAATGTTTGGTCAAATTCCCAAGGGTAGGAAATCAATGTCTATTGTTTTTGGTATCAAAACGTTTTATCACCCTGGGGTAAAATGTCCAAACAATTTTAAAATGCTATATCACATAAAACAAATACTGAAGGGGCACTTGAAAAGTTGTTCTCATTACAATAACTGCAACAAACAACAACACTGTCAACAGCTTTATTGTGCTTTGTAAGTATCTGAATATTTTTTGATATTGTTTGCGGTATAGAAAGAGCACAGCCATTTAGAAAAAGCAGAGCTAGCCGAGCAAGATGACTGGGCCATATGCAGGAAAAATTACCTGTTGCCATTAAAAATAATAATAATTACACTCATTATTCACAGAGAACAAAAACTGACACAATTAGGGAAGTGAATTAATGTACATCATATGTAATAATTTTATTACTAATTATAGATCAAACAATTAAGATTTCAGTTCTTTTTTTAAAACAAGTGCAACTCTTTGATTTCAGGTCACTGATCTTCAATATTAATGGAGTTCCAAATTTTGGAACCATTGAACTAGATATTAAATTTGCAATAGTTTGTTCTGGTTTTTGGAAGATAGTAAGATTTTTTACTCGCAAGCCTGGTATTGTAATGGTGAGCCTTGTTTACGCATTTAAAGAAACTGCAAAATATCTGTTACAGGAAGTCTTTTAGTATAGATGTCATGCATCAACAAGGCATTATGTAGGTATTCTAAATCAAATATTTTAAGTATCTTAAGCTTGCAAAATAGAGAGCTGGAGTGAGTCTTGAAGTCAGAAAAGGTCATAATCCAAACTGCCTTTTTCTGAAGAAAGACAAGTGGTTTAAGGAAAGTCTTATTAGTGTTTCTCCAAGTAATTACACTGTATATGTCAGAAAGGATAGATGACAGAATAGTATAGTTGTACAAGGACTTGTTGACTAACAAAGTGTCTGATCTTAGAAAGGATTTTGACGCATCTTTTTATCTTTTTTGTAATGTGCAATATATGATACTTCCAACTTAAGTGGGAGTCTATATTCAGGCCAAGGTACTTTATATGTTTTTCTTGCTTTATTTCTTTGTTATTTAATGGTAGCTTCAGAGTATGCCTTAATGTCCTTTTGTAGGGGATGGAAAATAATAAAGTTAGTTTTAATTTATTGATGTTAAGAGACATTTTTTGTTTACAGCAAGCCAGATTGTTGTTTACAGTGGTTTCTAGTATTGTTATTAATACTAGAATGTGAGTAGAACAAATTAGTATCACCTCCAAAGATATGAAAATCTAAGGTCCTACAGCAATGTAGGACCTGTATTTTATTAAGTAAACATATAAAACTGAAAATGAACAAAAGCAGTTACTCTTTACAGAAAACTGTACAAACAGTTTTATAAAAACAACCATTAATACACTTGATTCAATTTTTTAAGTCAATACAAATTGAGATTACCAATTTAATTTCCAATCTGTGATTTTCAGAACAAAACCCTTGAGAAACAAATTTAGTCAACTGTGTATGAACTGACACCAAGTTTCTTTTGGTCAAAGTCAAATGTCTCAACCCCAAGGTTACTTTATTGGGTAAAAAGCCTGACTGAAGGTTGTCTCAGGCATAAAAACCCTGCCCATTCCCTGTACCCTCTATAACATAAACAGTAATAGATGCATAGTGCAAACAGTTTTGCAGTGTATTTTGAAATTTTTTAGGTGCTTGTCGGACTAGTTATAGCCAAGCAGGAAGTCCATTCTTTTCCAGACAGAAAAAGTAAGGTAGAATAGAAATGTAGTACAAAGACAGGCTGTCAAAGTGTCCTTTGAAGAGAATAAATAAAGGGTAATTGTCAGAACTTGTCAGTTATCCTTTATCAATACAAATTCACCTATATATAACATTAATGATTTGCACAATTAGAAACTATGGCACCTATGGGTTTTTAACATTTTGTAAAAATACTGTTTTCTGACTCCCTGACCAAAAACTTTTGGTCAAATACAATTGAATATTCCACTCAAATTGTTTCTGACCTCAAAAAAAAAACATTGACTGACATAAAATAATTCTCTGTCAAAAACAATTTAATATATATATTATTGTAAAATTAGTTTTTTTTTCTGAGAAATTAGGATGGGGAACTAAAACTCAACACAAAAAATCCAAACCAATATGGCTAGAATTTTTCTGTAGCTCTTTTCCTTCCCTACATGTATAATATCATAATCACAGGTTTTGGTTATTGTTTAAATGCTTTGTGGCATGTCGAAATTATTCTGGCTGTGCTTTACTATACAAAATCTGAAGTTGTACTTTGTTTAAATTTACAGATCCAGGAACAGAGAGAAGCCACTTTTCCTATACATTGCGTGATACACCAACAGATTTTATCAATGTGAATTGTTGGGGTTCTCATGGATTTGTCACAAAAATTGCAAAATCTTTCAAACTGTATGACATTGGTAAGACAATACTACATACTTAATATGTATTTACTTAATATTCTAATATTAATTTAAACAAGATTTATTCTATATTATTTTATGTCACATAAACTTAGGAGCACAAAAAAGGTACTTTGAGTTTGACATTCACTGCCATAATACTAAGAAGAAGAACAATTATTGTAATGTATGGGATTCCTGTGTACTTGCATATAGTTTTAGTAACCTGGCCTCACCTTTTTAACTAGCTTGTTTTGCGGTTGAATTTCCTTGAGAATATACTACAATTATAATATTATGATCTTTATTGAGGAAACTTTGTCACTATACAGGTGATTTTCACAAAGGTCCTACATATGTACAAAACTAATCTACTTTATACAATAAAAACTATAAAGACATAACTATGGATAAAACATGGATTAAAAATAAAAGTAGAAATGAACTTAAAACCAGTTGAAATGGAAAAAGAATTTTAAGTTAAAATTTTAAAAATTAATTTTTTCTTGAAAATTGCTAATGTGTGGGCATTTCTTAATTCATCTGCCCAGGTTATTCTAATCATTAATAGCTTGTAGTTTGTGTGTTGCTTTTCCCAGTTGCGTTTAACCTTGGTAGCCTTAGTGTGTCGTTATTTCACTTTGTAAAATAATTTGGATATTACATGTGTTTTGATTGGTCTACAAGTGTGTTTTTATAGTGCTATGAAGCACGAAAATGACGTGAGCAATGTGGTTTGACTGTCTCTGAGTTGAGAGAATTTACAGTACACGCTTCGTAAACCGTCTTTCTCTTTGTTAACAATGAAAATAATAATTTTATTAAAGAAATAAAACATGTTGTCCGTGACTCCATTGCCTGTTGAAAACCTCGGCAAAGTTTGTGAGAATTCTCGAGCAGGTGAAAATCCTCGACTGCATCTTGGGGTTTTCACTGATCTGCTCTTGAATTCTCCCAAATGTTCACCTCGGTTTTCACCAGGCTATGAAGGCACGGAAAACATGTTTTATTTCTTAAACGAATCTCACTACGTATAAGAATATCTAAAAAGTGATCCATGAGACCATTAATACATTTGTAGATGTATATGAAGCAATGGTAAGTTCTGCGTTGTTTCAAGTCGAGCAACTTCAGGGCTGATAGTGCATCACTTGCAGAGGAGTGCAAAGGTCTATCTAATGTTATTTTAGTTGCCTTGTTCTGCAGTACATGTAGTTCATCCATTAACACCACATTGTCCTTGTCCTTGTCTCCCCAGACTGCATAATAATCAAAGACGGGTAAAACTAAACTATTATAAAATATAGCAGGCGAGCCTGATTAGGTAACAGGTACTCGATTCAGCTTAAGAGACCAAGGTTCTTGTTTATCGTAGATTAAACGTATTCTGGTTGATTAGCCCATGTAAAATGTGTAGATAACATACCTAAGTATAGTTAAAGTTAGATACGGTATTAATATCAGTATCAAAGATAGACAGTGAAAATAAAGAAGTATGGGCTAGATTCCTGTTACTGCCTGTTAACATAGATTTAGTCTTTTCAGGATTCAGGGTGAGCTTGTTTTCGCGAAGCCAATGAGCAACCCTTAAGAATTCCTCATTAAGCTTTTGCTCCAGGAGCCGCGGATCTTTGGAGAAGCTGTACCAAACCGAATCATCAGCATACAGCATCACTTGGGAGTTTTTAATTACATCGGGAAGATTCTTTATGTAGGCAAGGAAGAGTAGCGGACCAAGAATACTTCCTTAGGGCACACTGATTGTTACTGGAAGTCAGCTTCAGATAGATCATTACCACAGAAGGGTTCGTTGTTTCTGGTGACTGAGATAGGATTCAAACCGCTTGAGAGTCCTTGGCAAAGACTCCGACTGCCGACAACTTAGACAACAAGATACAATGATCCTCAGTGTTGAAAGCCTTAGTCAAGTCCAAGAACACTGCGCCACAAAGGCCCCATCACTCCATCAGCCATGATGCATTTAGGACTTGAAGATTTAACATTACACAAAGAGGGCTCATTAACAGTTTTCCATGTTTTGCAAGAATCAACTTTTGCCTCTTTAATAAATTCGCAATAATATTTTAATTTTGCAGACTTAATTTTATGATTGACCAAATTTCTTAGTCTTCTCTAGTTAGACCAGTAATAAGCGCATTTAGTTTTAACGAATCTACAGTGGTGAAAATCACGGTCTTTCATCGCCTCATTAATCTTATTGTTCATCCAATTTACAGGCCCTCCCTTCACCCTGCGCCTTTTTACAGGAGCATGTGAATCAGCAACTTTTGAAAATAGTTTGTTCCAAACGAACACTGCATCATCAATATTATCCGCCAAAAAAGCACGATATTCAGATAGATAGATAGATAGATCTTTATTAAAATTCGTAATTCACTAAAAATACCTACAGACAGACGTGTGAGTTTACAATCTAGAGAAATAATAAAAATATCAATACAGGTGTCAGCAACCACTTATGCGATAAAATTGAAAAGGCATCTGTTAATGATGTCTTACAATTTCTTCACAAGAGCCGCTGAAAAAGAAATCCAAACAAATTAAGCGGGGAACACTTATCCTGGGTAAAACCATGCACTAGTGACACAGAACCTGGTGTAGGAATAATCCGAATCAAAGAACAACCCGGAAATGAAAATGATTTGGAGCAATCGACAACAAAAGTTGGCAAACAGAAAACGACAGAGGCAATTTAGTCCTCCAGATTTAAGTCTTTGTAAACGTATCAGATAGTCCATACTAGCCGAAGAATTTTAAATTCCTGGCAAAGGCCTTCAGGAGTAAGAATCCAACAAAAAGATCATTTCAAACAACATTGTTTGAACGATTTAAGTGGTTGCATTATGACGACAGTTCTAAGAGATGCAGCTTATTGCCATACTTGATAAAAGCACTTCAGAGCGGAATGCTGACATCATCTATCGCATATTTAGCATTAAAGAAAAGTGGATTTTCTAACTGGAAAAATGCGATGTAGAAAAAGAAAGGATTTAAAAAGTAGGAATTGTCTACTAGGCATATCGAGGCAGCCGCAACAGTAATAGGTGATATCGGTGATTTGCTATGTGAATGACATGCATTAGAAAAGAGCAAGAATAGAAAGATTTTGCTCACAATCCTATCCAACATCCTGTATGCGACAGGCTTTGCCATTAAGAGGAGACTGGAACGTTGAAAGAGTGTCTGAGAAGAACTCCAATTTTCATCAGCTTCTGAAACTGCGGGCTCAAGAAAAACAGAGATCATTGAGTAAGTGGCTGTGGAAAAGAGATGACAAATACACATCACCAGAGATTCAGAATGAGATGCTAGAGGCATTGCGGCAAATATCTGCAAACATTCAGAATGCGACGTTTTTTACGATGGTTGCTGACGAAACAGCAGATTTTTCTAACAAGGAACAACTAGTTATTTGCATTCGGTGCGTTGACGACTGTTTTGTAAAAAATGAAGATTTCATTGGAACGCATCCTTTGGAAGGGACAAATACCAGGGTTGCCACGGTCCTTGAAATCCTGGAAAGTCCTGGAATTGGGGGGAAAAATACCAGGCCCTGGAAAGTCCTTGAATTTGGGCCGTGGTCCTTGAAAACCCTGGAATAAGCAAAAAAAAATTTTCTTTATTTCCAAAAATAATAAAAATGTGCTGTTAGTTAAAATGTTTTTGATACGAAAGTGCTGTAAAA
>JAOBBB020097362.1:0-22478 GCA_025331005.2 Zoanthus gigantus
TTTGCTCCGCCGTTTGCTTACATACCATTCATTCCAGTTGGAAGAACAAAGGAATGCCAAGAATGTGCCCACATTTTGCTTGAAGTCGGCTCCAGCGCTGTACGCTTTAAGAAAGTGCCGCTGACCACCGAATTCTAGATTAGTCTGCGGGCTCGCTTTTGCTCGCCCGCAATAAAGGTAGTTTATGAGTATAACGCGATTGGGTGATAAAATCTATGAATTGGGTCCCTTGTTTCCCCGGGGGTACTCCTATATTTTTGGCATACGGGTATGTGCCGTTTTATAGGTTATTGGTTTGAATAGGGCTTTGCATAGGGTATACATTTTGCTCCTTCAGTGAGCAGGGAACCCATTTTTCAATTTTCTCTTAGATAATGTATAGGTATTCAGAATTTTTTAAGTCTTAGATAGGATCAGGGTTTAGAGGCTCTAGCGGGACACCTCGTCAGAATTCAAACCAAGTACCACCTACGTAACACCCCAGATGTGAGCCGATAGAGTGTTGGGAAGAAGGAGGAGAGGGTTTATCCGACCGTTTGAACCATCCCATTGTTAAGGGTCTGGGAATCTGTTGCCAGTGGATAATATCAAGTCACGTTTAAAACGTAACAATATAACCTGTAGCAAACATGAGGATAGCAAGAAATTTTAAAATCTTAATTTATGTATTGGAGATAGTTATGGAGTTTTAATGGAAGGACGGGGGAAATGGGAAAGGAGAAGATAAAGAAAATGGAATAAAATAAAAATATAGAAACAACATGAAATCCGACGATCACGTCACATTAAGAACTGTCATTATACACTAAGAACTGTTATTACATTAAGAAGTTTTATTACATTCAGAACAAAATGTTATTACATTAAAAACTTTTATTACATTCAGAACCAAATGTTATTACATTAAAAACTTTTATTACATTCAGAACCAAATGTTATTACATTAAAAACTTTTATTACACTAAGAACCATTTATTACACTTGGGCCTTCAACATTCGTGATCTTTGGTGCAAAGCCTTGTCATTTTCTTCCCGATCAACCAAGTGGAGAAAGCAGAGTTTTTTTCTCTATTGATATCCCAATCGCTGTTTTGTATTTTTCAGTAATGAAAGAATTTCTCTGACAAGAATAAAACAGTTTGTTGAAATATGATGATGACCATATACTGATTTATTCAATGATACTTCTAATTTACATCACATACTTTGTTCTCTGATTCTAGAAGCCCAAACAGGTCACGTGATCTCTTCGTGCAAGGCACTTATACGCAAGAAATCGATCGAAGGTTTAGTTGTAATTTTTGTGCACTCTAATGTTACGATTATTTATGACATAATATGGAAGACAGCGCTCTTAAAAAATTAAAAGCTCCTTTCAAGGAGAAAAAGGAAATCACTCTACTCTTTTCTCTACGATTCTAACAAAACTAACGACAAATCGAACTCTCCGCGATGTACAATTGAACGAACGCACTTAAATAATCCATGATTATTACTAGTTTATAAATATTGACGACAATGCACAGGATGAGATCTAGAGTGTTGGTGAGCCTGGAAGTCTTTAAAAAAGTTGAAGCGGTCGCTTTTTAGCAATGCGAGCGCTGACGAGAAACCGGAATTTTTTTAAAATTTGGCCTTAGACCTAACTTTTTATTTAACTGTATCTATGAGTAGCCGTGAATTCTAGTTTCCCACACTCTCATATATGTCTCTTCCACTTGTTCCCGCATCTATAGCTACTCGACGTCATAAAAACAAGGCTGTTCGCATACTCGCTAATGATGATAGGAACAGATCAGGCGCAAAAGCTAGGCGAGTTACAACACGTTACAATACAATACTTTGTTTAACTCTTTCAGTCCCAGTCAGTTATCAACACCCAACTTCTCTTCACATAACATATATAAAATATAACATTTGGTAATGAGAAATTAAGAATCAATCAAAGCAAACTACTGAGAATTAAAAGTAAAATTCTCTCAAACTTGTTCTATGAAAATTGTGGGCTCAAGTTGGGAGAATTTAACAATACAACTGGGACTGAAAGGGTTAAACACGTTAACGTCTAGGAGCACAAGTGCTCGTTCAAAATACGAACGTGTATAGAATCTAAAATTAGTTACTAACTTACTTTTGGTCCGTCAACTTATGACGATGGGGGACCCTCTAGTTTGAATGCACTCCTCCCAAAGCTGTTTGTGTGTCGATCATGTGCACGTCGGTATACCAGGAAGTGCAATCAATCCCAAAGAGTAGTAGGTCTTCTTTCACACAGTCTCTCCATCGTTTTCGCGGTTGACTTCTTTGGCGTTTACCCATCCTGAGCTTCCCGAATAACAGCTGCTTTGGTATCCTGTTGTTACTCATGCGTGACACATGATCTAGCCAGCTAGGGCTATTGCTACGGAGCATGGACTCAATATTAGTGGAGTTGGCGCGCTCTAGGACTTTGCTATTAGTCTCACGATGCCACCATTTAACATTCATTGCCTACCGGAGCGATCGTTGATAGAAAACTTCCAGTCGGCGAATGTGGTGAGCCAGTATGAGCCATGTTTCAGATCCATAACGAGAGAAGGAAGAAACTAAGGCTTTACACACATGCAGTCATCCCTGCGGACAGAGAAAGACCTTCATCGCTGAAGCACCTAGTTCGTAACGCGCTGCACGAAGCTGCACCACAAGATACCCGGAGTCAGATTTCCTAGTCAAGGGTTGCATTGTCTGATATGTTATCTCCAAGGTATGTGAATGTTTCTGAGCGCTTCTGCTCGCAGTGCTCAATTGTAATAGCTGATGGTTGGATGAATTTGTCACACTGAAAGTGCATTACTTCAGTCTTAGGCTTAATGCAAGGATTCTGGGCTCATGGTGACAATAGCAGCGCTATCCTCACAAAGGAAGCCGTCGAGCTTGTAAATATTGTTGAATTCGCTTTTAGCCTCTGTAGTTTAAAGAGCCTGCCATCTAGCTTGTGCTTAATTTCCACGCTAAACTGTGGGATAGCGGCGTTGGCTTGACGAAGGACAAACAAAAAAAAGAAAAAGAAAAAATGTTGGAGCTATTATGCACCCTTGGTGCAGGCCTCATTAGTTACTTCGTACGGTTCGGCAAATTCTCCACCGATCAAGAATCATGGGAGCTTGAAGCAGCGCCCACATGAGGGGTCTGCTGACCGTATCGAAGACCTTTACTAAGTCAACGAAGACTATGTGGGGTTCAAGAGCTGCCATATAGCGAACATCATATTATCGGTGGCGCGGCCTTTCCTAAAGCTGCACTGCTCCTCAAGGAGGTGCTTTTCTATGTGCGGCCAAATCCTATCCAAGATGACACGAGCGAACAGTCTGCAGATGACAGAAAGAAGAGCTAAGCTTCTTTAAGATGGCAACGATGTTGCCATTTTTCATATCGTTTGATATCTGTTCCGTCTGCCAGATGGAAAGAAGAAGGCCTTGAAGTTCCCGTATGAGGGCTGGTCCGCCTACTTTAAGAATCTCAGCTACTACACAGTCTGGTCCAGGGACCTTGTTGTTTGCCATATGATCAAGAGGTATTTCAAGCTCGCTGATAAGCTCTTCCTGTGATATCACATCAAAGGACCCTAATATTTGCTGTTCCGGGCTGGTTCAGTAGGTCGTTGAAATGCTGCTTTTAGCGGACAAATCTAAAATTACAATAAGAAAACGGTGAATATTAGACATCCAGTTGAATGAATAGATAAATAAAATAAAACTATTACTGGACATTAATCTGCACCAACGATCGTGTATGAACAAGTCTAGTGGTTCTAGGTGAAACGTCGCTAAGTTTCAGGTGAATGTCCTGTAATAGTTTTATTTATTTATTTATCTAAAATTACAATAATAATATCTGTTATAAAAATATAAGATATACTAAAATAATGGTCTATATTCTATAAAATCAGACGTTTAAATGAATTCCAGATATGCCACGATACGATGACTTAGTTTAGTTTAGTTTTCCAAGCTTTCGCCGATCTAAGGCATCATCAGGGAATGAAGATGGAATCATTGAAGTAAAACGCTTATCGAGCGAGGTGTTGGGCTAGATAATAGAGGTTCAGTAAACAATAGGACGATGGGACAATGGCTGGTATGTAAATGAGATAGAAATAGTTAGAACAAAAGGTCTTTTCCTAAAATAAAAATAATTTTTTTTTTAAAAAAAAAGGGCAAATATAGTCAGAATAAAAGGTCTTTGAGTTCAGCGCACTCCTCCCTAGAGTTAATTTTGGGCTTGAGCTTTCTAATCTTTAGTGCTTCAAGAAGGCGCAGGTTGACTGGGTCATTGTGTTTGCAATAATGTCAAACTTTATTTTCGCGTTTTTGGTGATCCCTTGGCAAGCAAGTAAATGCTTGAACACGGAAGAACTGCTGGCATTGGTCGCAAGTGATTTTGTAGATGGTGTTTCTGCGTAAGCAAAACTTTGTGTGTGGGCAGTTGGTGCGTTTACATTCTGGTTCGTCTCTCTTGATGGATAGCGCGTTTCTTAGGGTGTAAGCTTTATGGGTCAGTCGGACGTCGATGTTTTCTTTTCTGAAGATTTTAGTGATCTTTCTGTCTAATCCGTCGGAAATAAACGGGGTTTTGAAGTACAGCCAATCTTTATTAAAGTCTTGTTGTTGTTGTGGTAGGTGTCGGAGTTTACGGGGTCGTTTGGTTTCGAGAATAACGTTTCTGGGATAGCCGTTGGCGCGAAGGGCATTGTCGAAAGCGTGGTCATGTTTCTGCGATGTCGTGTGTGTTGAACACCTCTGTTGTATGCGCTGTCGCTCGTTGCGGATAAAGTTGATTTTTGAGTTCTTGGGTTGTGCTGAGGCGTAATGGGCGAAAAGTGGTTTTTTGGCAGGTTTCTTGTAGAATTCAAATGAGCTTTCTCCATTATCAGAGATGGTAACTGTGAAGTCTAAGAGGGACGACAGTGATAGATACTAAACCATTTGTAGAAGCTGTTGGTTTTTCGATCTCTATATTCTATATACACATAAATGTAATTAGAAAGGCGAATATTAAAAAAAATATATATATATATATATATATAGAAATTACAACGGTGATTTGGTCTTATTACATAGTTGATCACACTTGTAAGTAAAATAGTTCTTCATAAATTTAAGATTAAATTTGGCAATTCAAAGATTTACATCATTCCCTCTCAAATTATAGGACGTTTCGTATATGCTACAAAAGTCGCTAATGTATTTCGGCCCTAAAATAGAAAATTAACTAGCGGTAAACTTTACTCTGACGAAGGACTAACGTCCGAAACGTCAGTAAATATTCTCTCTTTTTTACGGTGTAGAATTTACATTTTTATTACTAAATTGTTTCAATAATCAAAAACGCGACGATCATTCATAACTTCATTTTTTTACACCGCAGTACAAACTTAGTCTTAATCGATGTATATCTCGACTAGTTATATATTTTAAGCTACTTCAAAGTCGTTGGTCATAACATCAAATGGGATCATTTTGATATTCTTTCATATGAAAAAACAGATCAACATTGTAAAATTAAGAAACTTTATTATTACAAGAACTTAAACCTTCTTTAAATGTCAATATTTCTAGTGACAAGCTGTCACTTTACTAGTATAGTTTTGTTTTGTTTAACTTTCAGTCCAATTCCTCTTGCTTTTTCATTATTGCTTGTATTTGAATTTCAAAATTTTAACGGTTTTACACTTTTGATAATTTATGTTGGAACATACGAAACGTCAAGTTGATATAATTAAAACGAATATGTTTATTACTGCTGTTTTGCATTTTATTTTTGATTAAACCTCGATGGCCAAGTAACAAGAGTTTATACTTCAGTGTTATTGCTACTGACGTCTATCAATGGGAGGGGGGGGGCCTTCTTGTACTGCGAGCGTTTATTTTATATCTTATTTTCTTACATTTCGGGGATTATTTGAAGTTTATAAAACGAGCGTTTAGTATTTAGTCCTAAAGGCAAACAAAAGGATTTTTTCACCAACCCTGCAAACTTCTTGTTTCTATATCTTCAACCACTTCCGGTTCTTCTGCGATTGATGTGTAACGCCGCTGTAGCATGTCTCAATGAGCGGAAATAGGTCTTGTATGAATTATACTTGATCCTATAAGGCATCAACGGTTGAGACGTTCGTCAGAGTTAACTAAGACAATGTGCCACATTAAATATTTTTATATTTGTTTCATTTTGCTGTTTATAATTTTTTTGGTAAGATAGATTTCCTCGCC
The DNA here is from genome assembly GCA_025331005.2 of Zoanthus gigantus. Classification (NCBI taxonomy): domain Eukaryota; kingdom Metazoa; phylum Cnidaria; class Anthozoa; order Zoantharia; family Zoanthidae; genus Zoanthus; species Zoanthus gigantus. Next base: position 6,252 of record JAOBBB020097362.1, read on the forward strand.
CTGACGAAACGTTTCACTCATTTACAAATTTATGACCAAGAGCGCATCACATAAAACACTAAATTCACCTTACATAGTTTAAAAAGGCTCTTCTGAAGCGTGCATTGCCATCCTGTGATTGACAAAATATCGCACTGTTGCTTTCAGTATGAACTGTCCGATTCGTGATCAAAGTCAAAATTAGTTTGCCATTTTATCAAAAGTAGTTCATAATATTCAACCAGGAGGGTAAGAAAAATGGATGGTTCCGCGGAAAGTTTTGCTTATACTTTTGCTTTTAATGGTTGGGGAAAAAGAATTTTCTGATTTTCGTTTTGACGTGACAATGAGCACTGTTTGTAATCATTCAACTAATGCAAACTAAAGAACGTACTAGAAAAACGCTTTGATTCCAACACATGTCGAGAAGTCAGTAATTCACTTACGGAACGAAATATTCTGCCTTGAGCAGAGATAAAAGAAATTCGTTCTTGTGATTTCCTACCTTATTTTTTGACGGCTTAAGTTCATTCAAGAAACACCATTTTCATTTTTGTTTCATTACATTTATCCGGTCTCCCTGGCTGTCTCATTCATCTGTGCGAAAGTCACGTAGCAACAGAGTTATGCATTTAGCCTTTCAGGCGTTATTTACTTTTTTCTGTTTGTTGTTAGTTTAAACTGAATAATTGGCTTGTCGCATTTACAACAACGTTTTAAAAAGTGTTGAATTCTTCCCTTTTCATGCCTTTCTGATCTATTTTGCGTGATTAGCATACTAAAAATCAATTCCTTTTTAGTACAAATGAAACAGGTTTCGAAAGAAATCTAGAAAGCCGCTTCTTTTTTGCGTTAAAATATCTTTTAAAAGTCAACGCTTATCACTGAGTTTTAGTAGTTTCATCTCATTAATATGTTTGCAGTTCAACAAAGTATTCAGAAATAACATTTCCCCGTCTACGCTATAAGCTGTTTTTGTTCGAGAAGTGGCTCTCGAGTTTGCATGACTGATGCGGGCTGTCAGGTTACACAGCCTTTTTGTAACTTAGTATGTTTGCCATAATATATTTTGTCGGCTTTAGGCAGTTGCTTGGTTCTTAATACTTTGATTTAAACATTTGTGTCGTTTTAAGAAGAGTGTTTGAAAACCTACACGAATGACTGATTGATTTATCATATTTGTAAATAGAGATCAATTTTAAATACAGCTGTTTTAAAAACATCGTGTTAACTTTTGTTTTTTATTGAAGAAATTATTTTTCTACTTTTTTCAAAAAGTATAATTCGTATAGCAGAACTTTTAAAGTCCCAGTGGAGCACGAGGGCGAATTATGATATATAAATTACAATTATAGATAATACATGTGTTTTAGTATTAAACTGAAGCCACTGTAACAGGCACTATTTTTTTGCTGGTTTAAGCCCAAAGACGGCTTAAAAAGGATGGGTTTTGTTTCACTTTGAGCTTTAAGTTTATATATTCTAAATAAACAAGTTTTACGTGACGTGTAAGTTTACAAGTAAATATAAGTTTTCAGCAGAGTTCTTCTAACGGCAGATTTCTTTTGTGTTCAGAAAAGCTTTGAGGGAATTAAGCTTGTGGTTTTCCAGTAGCAGGTTTCCTCTTGTTGGTATCTTCTTGGTTTTAACTGATGCAACGGAATTATTTAAGACATGAAGGCCGGCTTTTACCCGAAAGCAGGTTTTCGTTTTAGGGCTGATTTTGCCCCAAGGCTAGTTTTTGCCGCGCACCTTGTTGGGTGTGAATATGTATCATGTTCTTATTGTTAGTAAAAAAAGCTTAGCGCTTGTTGGATGTGACTTCAAATACAAAGTTATTTGTCTTTAAACTCTTTTGTGTAGATTCTCATGAAAACCAAAGACCTCGTGCAACAGGTGAGTAAATTTATAGCGTAAAAAAACCGGCTGGACTTTTTATTATTATTATTATTATTATTATTATTATTATTATTATTATTAATTATTATTATTAATTATTATTGTTAATTTTATGTATTATTATTATTATTATTATTATTATTAATTATTATTGTTAATTATTATTATTATTATTAATTATTATTGTTAATTATTATGTATTATTATTGTTAATTATTATTAACTATTACTATTATTATTATTATTATTATTATTATTTGGGATATTCTGAAAGTGAAGAATTACATCATAAAAGGTGAAAATGGATGACATAAGATAAGATCAGTATAAATAATCCAAATGGAAAATATGACAGGTGTAGTAAAAGAACAATAACGAAAAACATTTTAGGGCTCAGTTGTTCAAAAGCTGATTAGTGCTAACCCAGGGTTAGATATTTAATCCATGGTCTTGTTTCCAATCTTACAGAGCCGGATTTGAATTATAATTTTGGTATGAAAACGTTTTTTCCTATGATTATGTAATCATAATTTAAAATCAAAACTTATAAACCTTTTCTTACAGAAGAAATCGTTGGTTGAATTGTTGTTTTACCCAGGGTTAAAGTTAACCAGTCTTTGAATAACCCAGGATTAAAGTTAACCAGTCTTTGAATAGCCCAGTGTTAAAGTTAACAAGCCTTTGAATAACCCAGGGTTAAAGTTAACCAGTCTTTGAATAGCCCAACCTTGAAAAGAAGAGGATGAGCAAGAGGTGTAACCGAATATAGTTGTAGGATCGGATTGGGACACAGAAAAGAAACTATTTAGAGACATAAAGGAAGAAAAGAAGTTATCAAAGGAAGGGAGAAGAGATGCAAATAACTAAAGTTTGTAAACGTTTAAAAGGGTTGAAAAGTTTTATCATCTCCAGAAGGAAAGCCAACAGTTGATGTGTTTCGAGGGTTACCCCTTCGTCAATGACTTTCAAGCTAACGTTGCTTAAATCACGTTCTTCACTTACTTGTCAACGCACTGCAACAAGACGTTTTCAACAGGTGTAATAAATAGGACTGGTAAGAACGACGGGAGTGTCTTTTATGTACTCCTTTAATTTGTACATGCGGCTTCCCTCAATGTTCCACGGCCCATGTTTTAATACCGAGAGGAGTGTATTCGCATTTTTATCTTAGGAGCAAATTGTTTTTCTTGCAGATGAATTTGGACGTAATTTATGGAGACACTGATTCGATTATGATCAATACAAACACTACAGATCTGGCCGAAGTACGAAAAATAGGAAACAAGGTAAGAAACAGATCATTACAGATCACCTGTAGCATACGCTGTCTGTTTGAACCAGTCAAAAGAAAGATAAAGTTTACCCAAACCTCATTTCAGTCAATCACACACTTTCACTTCATTCACTCTGACGAAGGACTACAGTCCGAAACGTCAGTTTTTTTAAAAATTCATTCACTACGGTGTAAAATTTATAAATTTAATTATGAATATATGGCAACGATGCTAGGAGTCAACTACAGGCAAATATTTCAGTGATCGGACTCGGCTTTGGGACAAAACACATGCAGGCATTGACCCAAAAGTGTCATCAATTTGTTCGCTTGACAAGCCTTCTAAGCTGAAAACTCAACTCTTAATCTTATCCTTGTTTATTCTCTATCTTTGGTCGTATGCTTATTGAAGCAGATTGTAAACAACGACGTCAGTGAGCATTCGTTGACAAAGCTTGTTATATTAATAAGAATTACTAAAATCGTTTGGTAAAAACAGGCAAAACTGAAACAAACTATCTGCAGCAAATACTTCTGGCAGACCAGACCTTACAGTGAATCTCTCTACTAAGAAGAGCGAGTTTAGTACTTTACGAAAGCGAGCTGCTACTGTAGTTTCACAACAATCGTACGCCATAAATAAAGTACAACAAAGGTATTATGTAAAGCAGATAAAATGAGGCAAACCTTTAATTTTCGTCGGGCATTAAACTTTTTCATCTCATCAACTGATTCTTGTAGATGTATTTTTCGAGGAACCTCTCTCGCCTAAAACAAAAACGTAAAAAACATATAAAAATATGTAAAAAACATGTAAAAGTTTTTCTTTAAAAAAGATTACTTGTAGTGAGTTTAGGGTTAGGTTCTTCTTTAGCAATGCGTATAATGAGATGACTAAAGCGGACAGAAACTGTTACACGATATTGACTGAGTTTTAAGCTACTTCATCTAGCGGAAATTTGAATGTAGGAAGCAAAACTGATAAACTCATCTCACAAGCGTTAATCTTTGAGATTAACTTAATAAAGACTAATCTCCCTGGTCATTCGTTTACAAAACTCACAACATAACAACTTAATTGCATAATGATGCTGTTCCGTTGACGCTAAGTGTGAAGCACCTAACGTTACAAGAAAAAATCCTTAAATAAAATTGCAAACAAAGCTCTGCTTGTCTTACAATAGCAAATTTGAGGTTGGGCTGTACGTGTGCTTTGATGTTAAAGAAGAACAAATAGTTAAATTGTTTAGGACTGTGCCGCTCAAATCACACCTGCCTATTTCACATTTATACGCCTGTGCCACAATTTAATTCTTGTTGTTTATATCGTTTAATCAATGCTTGATCATCGGAAAACTCGCCAAGGTTGACCTAAGCACCGCGGATGCACGAAAGGTATTAGAGAAAACAATAGAAAGATTTACAGAGGGTTAAATGATATTCTGAGGGGATAGAGAATAAAAAACGGAGGCGGTTATAATTGAAGTTTACGCAGAAAAAAAGCTTCCTTCACTTGAAAATGTAATAAACCCGACTTTCCAGTCATTGATTATCTGTGATAGAGTACAAGGATGTGGTGCCTTGTTACATCGCACATTTGGAGAAACTGGAAAGGCGAGTATAGTTTCAACTTACTCTTAGCCAAGGATGTAACAATGCATCCTTTGCTGTGACACGATCTTCCTGGTTTGGTTCAAGCATCATTTTCACAAGATCCTTTGCTGGCTCAGAGATCCCTTCCCACTGTTTGGGGCGCATCTGAGGAAACCCCAAAACAAAATCTTAATTAATTTACACAAATAGTGTTAAACTTCTATTCCGTAACACTAATAATTGATATGGTAATTTTGTTTTCAACTTGATCATAACATGTACAGCTAAATCCGTTTGAACATTGTGACCCAACGAGCCGGCGCTTATCTCCAGTTTCTGTAGTGTTAGGCGGATTCATGAGAGTCTTTGAGTCCCCTTGGACGGGACACTAATCCATCGCAAGTTAGCTTCCAGCAGATGCTGGTACTCATTTACCGACTTTAGAAAGATGGAACGGAAAGCTAAGTGAGCTTTGGTGGATCGGAAGGTCACACAAATGTTCAAATCCCGGCAGAACCGGCGATCGAACCCGGGACCTTGTGGCAGAGCCGGAATTAATATTAAAATTTGTTCTGAAAAAATACCGAGCAAAATAAAATTTGATAGAAAATTTTCAAATTTGATCGGCATTTTTTTAGTTTAGTGTGAATAAACTCTCCAAGCACACAAGTTTAATTCTGAATTTTGTATTAGTTATAGCGAATAAAAATCTATTTAAAATGGTAACTATCAAATAATTTTTGACTGAAATGCTCGATTATACATGTGATAAATTTCGGGGATTACAAAGGTTTTGACACAATGGTTATAAATTTAACAAGATGCTGCAGAAAGCGCATACTGGGTTGCCTGTATTCCTGGTGTAGCAATCAAAGGGCTTGTGAACCACCTCATAGATGAATATGTTTTACAACAGAATTGCACAATGTTTTAACTTGGAGCTTATAGACTTATAGATAGCACTCGCTATGCTGAGTGCCAACCTGATCATTTAAAGAAACATTTATTTTTCTCAAAATTTGTCTGCACAAAATTTCCAATCATTTCAGCATTTGGTTGAAAAAACTGATATTTGGTTAAAAAACCGCCAACTACCGGCCGTTATTCCTGGCTCTCTTGTGATCAGGAAACACTGATCTTACCAACTGTGCCAGCCACAGCGATATAAATTGTACAAACTGATAGTTGCACGAGATAGTAAAATCATAAACCATGGTCCTCTATGACTGAGGATAACAAAATTTTAGGAGTTTCCAAAAGTTCTCCAGGATAAAAAATTTGATTTTCCAGGACCCAACCCCAAATTCTCTCTAGGCAAAAACAAAACCATATCAAGTAATTTCTGCACCAACTAAAATCGAGCTAACATAAAATACAAAAAGTACAATCAAAAGTCAAAATTTTCTGCAATTTTTGGTTTGTTTAGAAAACTGATGAAAATGTTTCCACAACATTCCAGGAATTTTCCAGAAGAACAGGGAAATAAGTTGTTTTTCTAAAAAATTTTCAGGGCTCTAGAAATAATTTCAAAACGTCAGAGGTTTTCCAAGAATTCCAGGAGTAGTGAGCACCATGATAAACAAAATATAGTTGTGAATACTGTAATTTGATTGGCTAACTTACCCTTTGTTAAGTGAATCATATTGAGTAGCAAAAAACTCCAAAGTGTTGTTATTTTGGTTATAGTCACAAGTTATGTTCACATATCACCCTTAATGGTAATTCTACTCATTATCCACCGGAAAAATAATCTGCTTACCAGTTTGAAATAAGCCAAGCACAGTTTTCAAACACTTGGAGAAAATATTTGAGGGTAAATAGAGTGCCAACTGGACAAGATTTAAAGCAGGACCCAAAGGGGTGGTAATGACTCGGGTAGTTCCACAAATGAAAACTGATAGCAGAGCTAAAGGAGAAAAGCTTTTATTCACCAGGGGAGGGTGTTTCTGTTCCATATACAGTATTAATCTAGGGGAAGCATCTTTCATTGCTTACTTACAGAAGGTTTTCCTTTCTTTATTGATTCGTACACCTTGTCTCCAGTACCATAGAAGGGTAACGTTCCACTGAGCAGCACAAAGAGAATAACTCCTACAGAAGACAGATGCAGATTTTTCATGTTAAAATTTATATGATATCTAAACAAAAAACATAAAATAACAGGTAAGAATCAAGAGCAGATATCAGGTAAGAATCAAGAGAAGATATCAGGCAAGAATCAAGAGCAGATACTGTACCAGGTAAGAATCAAGAGAAGATACCAGGTAAGAATCATGAGCAGATACTGTACCACGTAAAAATCAAGAGAAGTTACCAGTAAGTATTCATTCATTTCATTCGTTCTGAGATAATTACTTAATTAAGTTTTAGTTTTTAGATTTAAGTGGGAAATTGATTTCTAATTGGTGATGTGATACAGGCTAATTAAGTTTAGACAATTTTTTGGGATTTAATGTCTCTAATGCCCTTTATAAGAAATGTCAAATGTATGATTTTTTTTTCATATAAATATTAAAGGTTTCCTGCATTCTTCAAACTTTAACCCATGCGTTTGTTCAAACCTCTTGGTTGTATAGATTTTAGTTTCCTTTGCCAAAAGATTTTGTGTGCTCAAAATAGTTCTTTTTTCTGCTCAGTATCCATTGTGGTTGACTTAATTTGTTCTATGGCCATGATAGAGGTGTCTCTTTCAAATTCATGAAAGTTCTTGTTAGTTAAAAAGTGTTCAGTTATAAGTTCACAGCTGTTTAAGGTTTTCTTTATGTGATTCCTGTAGTTACTGGGGCATATGTTTAGGTTGGTCTCACTTTTCCCAACATATTGTAGATTGCATTTCACACCCTGTATTATATAAACAACCCACGGTGATTGGCAGTATAAGGAGTGTAATATTTAATATTCTCTATTGTCATGTATACATTTAAAAGTCTGTGTGGCATGAATAAGGTTGCACCAACTACAACTCAGTTTACTGCATTTTGTGAGTTATCACCCGAAAAAGTTTTAAATTTCATGCTAACTAATGCATCATGCAGACAACTCGGTCTTCTACAGGCTACAAGAGGATTTGAAAATCCTTCCCAGTCATTCTTTGGTCTTTAAGAAGTCCCAGTGTCAGTTGGTGATTTCTGCTATGCAAGTTGTGTATGGGTTATAAGTTATCATGAATGGCATTTGGTCCTGAGGTTAATTCTTTGCTATTTGATACTAAGCATATATAAAAATTAAATAAAACCTTGCTGTTACATGACATAACAGAACTAATGACTGTTGTAGCACTATTTCACTTAATTGATATATATTCTTTACCTGATTATTTGAGAGCATTACAAAATGTGGGGTGGGGGATGGGGAAAATGGACCCCTCCCTTGTTACTGACCTTTCATGTATTAAAATATGGATCAACAAACTAAGAAACAATTATACCAATGAAAAGTTAAAACTCTTATTTGGATTTAGCCTTTCCTACAAAACACTTACCACATCCCCACATATCTGCTGGCTTTCCATATGGTTCTCTCTTTACAACTTCTGGAGACATGAAATGGGGTGTCCCTATTCTACCTGTAAAATGCAGCGACTGTTATTAAGTTTGTATCATCAATGTGAAGATATTGTACAAAGATGTGCACGGCAATCAACCCTTTAGTCTTCTTATGGGGTTGTAGAAAGGTTCTTGAACCTTTTGTAAATTTTAGGCCTTTGATCTCTGATCACCCATACCTTGATACAACTAAAAGTCTTTGAATTGAGACAATGGTTTGCAACCCCAAGGAATACTTAACCTTGACTTTTAAAGAACAAAGAAATTAGCATAGTTTTGGTTTTAAACAATTTGTTTTTATATACATTTTATCACTTCCCCTGAAAAAGTGGATGGCTCACATGTCTGGACAGTTTTAGTTTAACTTAGTTTTTATCAAAGTTTTAACCAGAGTAACTGTGTATGTTTTTTACCAATTTTTGTTATCAATTTGCCATGTGTTGTTCTGGTTGTATTCCCAAAGTTACTATATACTTTCAATAGTTTGGAACTAACTTTTGACACAAAAAACAACATACAGTATTCTGACTTGTACATACCACTGGTAACCAGGCCATTTTCAGGCAGTTCAACAGCAACACCAAAATCTGCCACTTTTACTGGTGCAGAATTTTCTTTATTTGCCAATAGTATGTTGTGTGGCTGTTGAAGGGAAAAATATAAAAATTAGAATAAATAGCCTAGAGAAATGCTACTTATACAATATTCATACTGTTATCTGTGGTGGAGCAACCAAAAAACTTAACTATTAAAAAAATGTTATTCCAGTTATCAAGAATCAAAGAGCCTTTTGAACTTTAACATCATCATCAGTTTGGAGGAATGTTATCGTAAGTGGCAAATAAAAAGAGATGTTTTCAACAGGTATAGCAAAATGAAATTCAGAGTGGAGGTGGGCTTGGGTCAACAGCTAAATAAATTGTAGAGACCCAAGTTTCTGATGATGAGTGGTGTTCCAGTGGCATGCTACCGGTAATGGTTTTTTTTGCCTGTCTGACTGAATTCAACTTATCTTAGTCAAAAGGTAAAGACACAAAATGTGAATGATGACTGTTGGAATGTTACAATGATGGGATGACTCTTTGGCTTTTAAAATTTATGATAACTGTCAAAGCAATTTTTTTTTTACAAAATTGTACTAATATAGGTCCTCTGACTTCAAATGAAATCTGCACTGCATAAACATTTGATTTGAAAATTGGGTTTATGATATTCATACATGTGTATTTTGGGTGAAATCATACCTTTTATTTGAATCGCCATTTTAAATACAATTTAATATATAATAATTAATTATTAATTTTTATAAAATTTTTAAACCAAAAAATATAATAAACTAACCTTGAGATCTCTGTGTATAATATTGAGGTCATGTACATATGATAAGGCCTCTACAACCTGTCGCATATAATGGCTGAAAAACAAAACGATTATTAAGAACAAAACCATAAATTATGAATCATACATGTGGTTTAATCAACTAGGAGTTGAAAACTTTGATCATCATTAAAGGTAAACCAGAAAGCTGATGTGTTATAGTGTGTCAGTTCTTTGTCAGGGCATTGCAGAGCCAGTGTCAAAAAAATTTCTGTAGTACTGGTCTTTTAAAAAGAAGATTCCGAATTTAATTTATTGATATCTAGAGGAAATTCATGTTGATTATAGAAAAAAATTTTGAAAAAATTCAGCTATATTTTTCCAAGTTTTACAACTGCAAAAATTTACTTTATCACATGTAGTTGATTTAATTTTCCTGTGGCTCAGTGATGAAACTTATTATATTGTCTAAGTAAAACACAAACATATTTAGTAATTCCAAACACTCAATTTTTTATCTTAGAAAATCAATTTCATTATCCAACTCTTTCAGGATACAGTAGCAGTTGCATATTGATGTCAATACTAACAGAAGTCACAAAATTTTTCATGACTTAGAGAATGGTTGGATGACTCAGTGATGTTTTTCCTGGAACCTTAAGCCAGTTTCAACATGCTTACCAGTTATAATTGTAAATTTCATTGCCAACTGGGATTCTTCATTGGGTAAAAGGGGTACTTCTAATCATCACCACTGATCATAAACCCCTTTCAAAGAGTTGTCTATTACACATCATTATCTTAATTGTCATTTAATAATAATATATAATAATAATAATTAATAATAATATTACTACAATTATAATGTCTGTGGTAAAAAATTTTAATTATCACCAAAAACTTCCTTCATATATTAATTATTTTATAAAATATATTCACATAAGTATCATAAACATATGTGTACTATTTGAAACATAATTTACTGAAGGCATATCTAAATTCCTCTGGAATTAATGTCAATTAGCCACTGACATCCAATGATGAGGAGCACTGTTCAAAGCTTACCAGCTAACTGCAACATTATCTTTAACTTGAAGTTACCTGGCAACTGCTTCACTGTACACAAACCCAGCATTCACTCTGTTGACAACTTCAAAGCATAAATCTGCTCCATCCATACTAAACAATATAAGTACAGGAAAGATTTCATTCAACTGATAAAACATAATGTATTTTTTGTTTATTCAATTTTATCAGTGATCAAGGTCTAGGGGGATTGTGTGTTACTTGAAACTCTAAAGAGATTTAAAATCCCTTACAGGACACTGAGATGTTACTGCTAACCTACAATGGATTAGAGTACTATGAAAGAAGAATCAAATGTTGAAATTATGTACTTTAAAAATACTTCATTGGAATTATTACCCAAATATACCCTTGCCTGATTCCTAACAAATCATTGTACCATTTCAAATATGCATAATTTTATTCTGATTAAACAGTAATGAAAGCAAAGTATTTCATTATCAGTAACTAAATCTTGTTTTAATTCATATCTTTGTCTTAATAATTGGTTATTTTTCACTTTTCCAAAGGGAAATTCCATGTGTCCATTATGTTGCTTTAGAAACATCAGTGACATAATTCTTAGGTTTAAGCCTGCCTATTATGCCTATTACAAACAAGGCACTAAAAATGGCTGAAAAATATATCTCACTGAAGGTCTTAAATTTGGTAAAATAAATAACTCGGAAGTCACTACTACTCCTAAAACATTAGAGTAGTTATGCCAAAACACAATTGTTTCTGTCAAACTTGCATAGACAAAATAGTTGAATTCAGTGCTCAGACATATACTCTGTTTGAAAAATAACTGGAAACTCTGACATAAATAACATAATTCTTAGAGCCAGGCTCAATTTCTAGCTGTTACCAAGTCTTCAATCACTGATACAGAAGTACAGGGTGCATAAACTGTTACAAGATGTGTCAATAATTTCCTCATATGTAAGATAACAATGAGTTAATTCAGATCAAAAGATTTTCACAGGAAATTAACAGTAAGAACACAAATAAGACATAGCTTTAAAATCTATACTAGTTGTCTGTGTGAACAAGTGCTTAGAGAAAGTTACTAGCTAAAATAACTTGTCTTGGACCGCCAGGTAACTATTAGGGTTGTTTATGTCAGCAACAATATTCAAATTTGAGGGCTCTTAAAAGCTTGATATAGGCTCACGCCAAGAAAAAATTTTGTTAATTATTAAAACAATCTGTCTTTCTTGTTTTAAAGTGAACTCAGTTCAAATAAATTTTATTTGATCACTAAAGCTACCATAGCAATATTATCACAATATCAGCAAAATCCTCCCTGAAGATTTTCATAAGGCCCACAACTTAGATTTTAATAAACATTATGTATGTACTGTCACTAGTTATAATTTTTATAAAAGATAACAGATATTGCAGGGTTTTTAATGCACAGAGTGCTTCAATGATACTGCATGCAGTAGAGCGATTGTAAAAATTTAAGTTTTATAAATTATATAATAATATGTAGCTAGACACAAACTTCATCTAACATAAGAGCCTGGAGTATATATTGTATTACTAACAGCCAATTATTAATAAATTATTGATTAAAAATAAAATTATTGACTATTTTAAATATCTATGTGTAAACTGTACCATTAACTTATAGTTCTTAGAATTAATTTTAACTCTTAAGTATCAACAGTTTACCTCAGAGAAGAGAGCCTCCAAACCAAGTTATTAACTACTGTAATTAAAACAAACTAGCAATATTGTGCAACAAAATTAACTTACTATTCAAAGACCATGTACATGTGATCATCCATTGAGTATGCGCCAACTAATTCAACTGCAGAAAGAGAAGTAAAAAACATAATTCACAATTATGTATTGAACTTTCAATACAAACAGTTGTTCTTAGGGTTCTAAACAATCCAACGTTTCTAAAAATCTCAGTTTCTTAAAATAATTCTCCTAATGAAGAACATTAAATTTTCAACCTCGAATTGTCTAAATAACAACTAGTTATCATTGTCAGAAATGTGAACATTAACAGTTTAAAATAATTCAGTCTAGAAATCCTTAATATCTTAAAAAATTTATATTCATATAGCTTAAAGCCCATTTTATTTCCTCAAAGCCAATTAATTATCTGGAACTAATAATAATTTGCTAAGAATGGTAATTCCAAAGCAAGCCTGTTATAGTAAGAATATTGCATTGAAAATTAAGTTTCTAGTTCCTCTTTACAACCCTAGAATCAATATGCTTTCAACTGTAATTTTTCTCTATTATCAGCACTAACAATAACAAAAATAATAATTATAAAAAAAATCCTTATTTCAACTCAAACATTACATATTTGTTTTAAATTACCAAAACTTATAACTTTTAACATAGAATGGATGAACCTACAATAATAATTACTATGAATTACAATACTATGTATTACATAGTTTTTACTTTTAGAATTTCAGGAGATCAGATAATCTACAGAATCTTTATGGCTAAATGAAACAGACAACTTATTTTGCATTATAACACATTTTGTGTTAATACTTTATAGGTTCCTTTTTGCATTGTGGTGTTAAAGCATGTTAATTTTTAAAGCCTTTAGAGAAATCAAACTCTTGCAGCAATATTTGAAACAGATAACAAAATATAAATTAAACAAAAATAAAGCATCTTAAATAACTATACAGTCAAACATATTGAATATATAATGAAAAATATACCAAAAAATTGAATTAAATATTACTTTTTCATCTCCAAGAAGATTCTAAACACCTTACAGCAATAAGAATCATAACTATCCACAACTGATGAACTCAAATCATTAGCTAAACCTACTTACAATCATAAATAATAGGATCTATGACAGCTATAATTTTAAATTTTAATAGTTGATAATCAAAGTGTGTTTTGAAAACATATATAACATACCATTGTTTATTTTGTGAGAACTTGTCATCATTAATTTTATTTAGAAAATGTTGACAATTATAAACATTGATCAGCTGATCTTCATTTTATAAGAATTAGTGAAAGCAAGAACCAAATATTTTGATGAGTACAATCTATTCTAATTACTATAAGCCATGAGGTTATAACCACACAACTGTCAACAAGAGCTGGAATCCTTCAAGCATTGTAACATAATACTTGTTCACATTTATTGGGTTCAATTTGTAGTAAAAAATGTATTTTTAAGAATCATCAAGATTTTAATAAGAACTTAAGATCTAATTACAGGCTTTAAAAGCAGTTCTCAACATTTTAAAATTTATTCAATTAAAACTGTGGCCTATTAAACTTAACCTTAAATTCAGGTTTATTAAAACGAATTTGAAAGCATGCATGGGTCAACAAAACAGAACCAATTTTCAATGAATAACTGAGGTATACATGGTTTAAAATATGAAATTTCAACTTTCAAGCACATTAAATAAATAATTACAGTAAAGAGAAAACAATCTATTTTAAAATTAGCACAATACAACATACAACTTAACTAATAACTTGAAAACTATGAAGTTGAAAAGCAACCAATGCTGGAATTTTACAATAAAAAATTACATGGGTCCTCCAAGGCAGCTGAAAAACATTTTCATTTTCATCAAAAAATTCAAGTTTGATTGAAACAAATTAATCTTGCTTCTTTTGAAATGCATTTTACAGCAAACGTTTTACCGCAAACGTTTTGTTTTTAGAACAATCAATCTAATTAAATCATCAATGATATTAGACTTTTTAACATGATGGGCAAAAACAAAAATAAATAAAGAATAACTTTTTGGGTGCGAGATTAAATTTCTTGTAAATACAGGTGATTTAAAGTCATCATTTGTTAAGTTAAAAGTTGCAGGACTAAAAACAAATTAGATTCATATGACAAAAGGTAAGTAAACCCTTTCAAGGAGTAAAGTTGCATTTAAACATGGCAGCTACTTAACAGATGTTTTCATAAGAGAAATAATTTTGTCAAGAGAAAATATTAACTCAAAGAATGGCTCTCGTTGCTGGAATACTTTTCATACCTATATGCGGATGCCGCAACTTTCGACAAATCCGCGCTTCACGCTGCAAATCTGCAAGACAACAAAAAATATTATCAATATGGAAATTGTAATGCATTATTTAAAATTCCTGAAAATCGAAGAACTGATCAATTTCATGCACACGCTCGCACGCGAATTTTGCCAACAGTTGTCTAGATACAAATCTGATGGGCAGATTGGCTCAATTCATTTAAATCCTCACTTCCGGAGAAAAATGAATGCTTCAAGTACGATGTTTCATTTTACAAGGGCAATATTGGATTGTGCAAAATAAAGCTTGCAATTGATACAGGATACTAGCAAAGTAGATCGAATCATGCGACGATTTTATGTTCAAAAATGAGAGACCATTAAAAAGAAAAAATCATAGAAACTGACTCTACACTATTTTTTCATTCCCTAACATAATTCTTAGTTTAAAATCAACGTAAATCACAACACAGACCACAACTTGACATCCTGAAAATTCGGTGAAACTAAGAGAAATAATTGAGAAGCCGGCCATTGTCAATTGCCTTTCATATATAAATGTTGTATGATTTATCTTTTAAAACAGAAACTTGTAAATTTTCATTCGAATGTTAACTTTTTGTGGTCTTTCTTTCTCTTTCGAAATGCCTTATCTTCTGTTCATTTAGGGCCTTCAATCATGTGCGATCGCCCGCTGCCCTCTGAATTAGTTCAAATCAACCAGAAATCTATTACAAATAGAAAGGAAACCAACAAAAAGCGATAGTGGATATACGAAAGTCAACGAATCACAGAGCTATTATTTATTCGACTTATAGTTACGAAAAAAATTAAAGTTATAAAATCGAGACAATAGAAAGATGGCAATCTCAACTTTAACAAACAACATAGTGCAAAAGTTACGAACCTTCTACAGTCAGTCCACTAGACGAAACCATCTTAGCAATATCAACAATTTTAACGGCACAAAGTCGACTTGTTTTGTTATCGATGCATCTCCTAATAACGCTAAAGGTCCCCCTGTAAAACAAAATATTTCTCTTTAACTTCCTATTATTTACTTCAAGGTTGACCTGAGATTAGAGGAAAGAAACTTTCTTTATCCATGTCGAAAGAATTTACTGCACTTACATTTCTATAACATTCAACAGTATTATACTATTAGGCAACGATATACTTACTTTCCAATTTGTTCCTGCAGCTCAAATCGAGGAGGAAATCCCAATTCCATTATACTGCTATGATCTGGAACCATTAGTTTTTATAACGTCTTAAAAACTTTGCAGCAAATTAAAGGAGTTTGCGAAACACTCCACTTCAAACATGACTGCCACTCCACAGAATTCACTGATTTATCACCGAGATCAGATGTGCAAAACAGCAAGAAACCGCCGGGAGGCGCGGCCGCATGTACAGACTGGCACGAGACTGCGTGGATACCAAGCAGCAGAGGGGTTGCACGTTGGAGTTTTCATAAAAAATGTATAGTTTATTATATAAGTACGTGCGCTTCTAAGTCGAAATATAGGCCAAACACGTAAAGTACACTGAGCACGTCCCG
>JAOBBB020097363.1:0-13369 GCA_025331005.2 Zoanthus gigantus
AACAATTTCTCTGGTTTGACTCACATATAAAACAAAAGTGCCATTGAAGAAAGAACCAAACAAAAAAATTTCGGCTTTTGTAAAACCCTCATTATGCAAATATTTCAATTTTACTGAAAGCAAAGACTGATAGGCAAAATTTTGATCAAAGTTCACCATCGGGTCCAGTAACATTTTCTGTTGTGATAAATAAGCTCTTCAATTGAATTTGCTGGGAATCCAAGCAAAGACCTACAGACAAACTCTTGATTAAAATTCACCTTTGAGTCTAGTAAAATTTTTTGTTGTGATAAATAGCTGTTCAATTGAATTTGCTGGGAGTCCAAGCAAATATCAACAGACAAAATCGTGATGAAAATTTGCCTCCGAGTCCAGTAAAATTTTCTTTTGTGATATATAAACTCATCAATTGAATTTGCCAGCAGTCAATGCAAAGACCGTGATCAAAATTTACCATCGAGTTCAGTAAAATTGGCTATTAACTGTTGTGATAAATAGCTGCTCAATTGAATTCGCTGGGAGTCCAAGCAAAGAAATCTGGATTCAAATTTCACCATCGAGTGCATTACATTTTTCTGTCAAGCTGACTCTGTTATCAATGCACAAGTTTGAATGTAGTTAAGGCATTTGTGATAGTCAGCCATTCTGCCAGCCGGATGAAAATCACTCAAAAGCACACAGCATCAAGCCTGAGCCCATGAAAAATGGCAAGATTAGTAAGCATTCTCCTTTGTTGAATGCAATTAATTGGTTAATCAAATTTAATTGATGAATTTAATTGATTGATATTGATAACCATTGATTAATTATAATTAATCATTAGTTATGCAGTTGTCAAATAGATGTTGATTACTTCTATAACCATCAATTTACTCCATTATTTGTGAAATTCATCAGTTGTCTTTAAAATGTTTCAAGTTAAGTTTTTGCTAAAATTGTAACAATGCAAGACTACACATTCTGTCTCCCAAAATGACCGCAGAAGTCACATGTCTACAAATACAAGTGAGATGGTTTTTGGAATGTTTGCATGGTCCACAGGTCTAACTCAAGAATAGGGAAATAACTTACACTTTCTTCAGTTGTTAGTCCTGGGCATGACTATAAACTGCACCTTGTGGGAAGGCTCTGATTGGGGACTTTCAGAGTTGTAAGGAAAATGGAGTTACCCTTTAATCAGCCATTGCTCCCAGGTCCACTATGACCCAGAGTGGTAGTACCTGTCTAGGGTCCCTGCTGCCTTGTAGGGTATGCCTAATCAGGCAAAGGCTAGGAGAAGGAAAACTTTAAATCCAAACCACCTGCTATCTTGCAGGTTATGCCTTATACAAGCAAAGGCTAGACCCACCGCTGATACCTGTGGTAGGTGTAACCAAGGGCATGCTGCCTGTAAAATTTCTGCCTCAACCAAAAATAATGACTGAAAATAACGAAATGGCCCCCAGTCCTCAGCAGCCCTTAAGTGGGCAGGACACAACAAAAGTGGAGCAGGAGAGCTGAAAGTAAGTACAATGAATGTTGGATCGATGGTGGGGAGTAGAGAAGCTGTGGAGATCCTGGCAAGGAAAAAGGTGGAAATCTGTTGTGTACAAGAAGTACAATACAAAGAAGAAGGACGTAAAATGTTTGGCTAGGAAGAGGAGTGCTATAAATTCTTATAGTTAGGAGAAAAGAAGAAAAGAAGAGGTGTGGGAATACTGATACGAGAGGAACTGATGGAGGATGTGATACAGATAGAAAGGATAAACTCATGAATAATGAAGATAAAGATTGTCATGGGAAAGAAAGTCTGGAACATATCTTCAGTGTATGCACCACAAGTAGGTAGGCCAGAAACAGAAAAGGAAGCTTTCTGGGGTATGCTGGATGATGTGACAACTCTACTGTATGGAGCAGAAACATGCGCATTGACAAGGAGTTTGGTAGATGTTCTAGTCAGATGGGATCACAGGATGCTGAGATGCATGGCAGGAGTGAAATGGCAAGATGGGAGTTCAAGCAGTGAGGTGGCATAGATGTGTGGTGTTTAAGACCTATCTGTTAAGTTGAGGCAGATGGAGATGGTTTGGACATGTGAAAAGGGCAGAGGGGGGGGTGTTTGGATGAGGTAGGGGAGGTGAGAGTTGGGAGTCAACAGCCGGCAGGAAGGCCTAGGAAAAAGTGAAGTTATTGTGTAATGGAGGAGATAAACTTGTTGGGAGTGGGGGAGAATATGACGCAGGATCGACGGATGACGAGGACAGTCATCGCCCGTCCAACCTCATCCTAGATGGGAAAATGCGGACGTCAAACGAGAATGATGATAATGATGATGACAAAATGTTGGGCTGTCACATATTAAGAAGCACACAAGACACAGTCACTGCAGCCATTCCCCAACAGCTCACTCAAGTCTAACTTTCTAATATTGTTTTTAAAAATGTTAAGACTTAATGAACTACGTAATGTTAAACTACGTTTGACCACAATCGAGGTCCCAAGTGTTGAACTAACTCTAGAAATAACAAACTCTTTGTTTCTCAAACTATAATTACATGTATTCAACGAAAAAAGCTCGCAGATGTATGGCGGACTTAGATTATTCTTAACCTTATACATTAATATACTATATTTGCTAGTCTTCTATTTAATAAAGTTATTAATTTTGCTTAATCCAGTAGCTGCTGGTAACTACAATTCCAATCATAATAAACTGCCCTCAACCCACTTTCCTGCATCCTTTCTAATTTCCTAGAGTCGCTTGCTTTACAGAAATGCCACATTGTATTACAGTATGTGAGATGGGGAAGAATTGCGGCCTTAGTTATAAAGCTGTAACTTGGCCTCACAAGGAATAAGGTTGCGCAATCTCATAATTACACTAACTCTTTAACTACTTTTCTTACAGACTATACTAATGTGTTCCGAAAACAAAAGAGAACTATCGATATTAACTCTTATTAAGTATATACTGTTTAAAACAACAAGCATAACCAACTATTAATAAACTGTACTGCCGCAGCACTCCCCTTTCAACGTTTTCACCTTTTCATTTCCAGTCAGTTATCAACACCGAGCTTCTCCTTTCATAAAATATATAAAATAAGGCATTTGGTAATAAGAAAATGAGAATTGATCAAACAAAGCAAACTTGTGAAAATTGAAAATAAAAGTCATTCAAAGTTGTTCAGTGTAAGTATGAAAATTTAACAATATAACTGGGACTTCACTTATAATAATAAATCCGATATATTTTGAGGTGGTGTTTTTATGAGGGACCTCAATATTGTAATTCAAGGGTTAAACATTATAATATGATTTTTTATACGTACAAACATACAGTACCAATACTTAGTAGTGATAAAGTTTATAATCTAGTGATAAAAAACAAAAAGTGGTAATTAGTTCTTTGATTTCAACAGAAACTTGAAAGACGTCTCAGCATACTCGATAAGGCACCGTTATCCGGGCACTACAGAACAAAGGCTACAGAGATTCTGTTGCCGCCAAATGCTACTGAAGAGAAGGATGATGCTTGGAGTGAAGGAGTTGGGCCAAGGCCAAGAAAAACCAAAACATTACCCTGGGAACGATCTAAATTACGAAATATAAAAGCAGTTTTAGATCGACACTATACTTCATCTGTCAGTGACCGCCAGAAAAGAACCCAAGGTGCT
Organism: Zoanthus gigantus; assembly: GCA_025331005.2. Lineage (NCBI taxonomy): Eukaryota > Metazoa > Cnidaria > Anthozoa > Zoantharia > Zoanthidae > Zoanthus > Zoanthus gigantus. The sequence goes on from JAOBBB020097363.1 coordinate 3,657, forward strand.
GTTAGCAGATGCAGGGTTTACCGCTGACCCGTTAGTACCATTGACTCTTCGAGAGAGACCTGGTGAGGAGTGAATGGACAGTCGGCCATATTGTTTAATGTGGATTTTGATCAGCACAAACATTTATACTTATTACCTATTTAGAAGGGACTTGCTGTGAGTTTACTTTATCGTTTAGTTTCCTTTATTCTATGTTAACGTCGTAGTTCACATTTCTATTTGTTATTTCGCTTCGTAGTGTAATTCTTCATCGTTTGGATGAATAAAATATTTGAAAACGAGGAGCTTCCTTCAGTTTTTGTTTAATTTGCAGTGTTGAAGGTCTTCATGCTGTTTTAAATTATTTAACTAAGTAGCAAGTAAAGCTTCCCATAACTGAAACAAAGCCAAAGGCACTTAAAGTTGTTGGGAGGGGATTGGAATTTTCAATTTTGTTGTTTTGCTGCTTAAGGTTTTTCCAGTTTTTGGTCAAAGTACAAACAGATTTTCTGATTTTGTGTTATTTTATCGTTTCGGTTTTAGATTTGTTTTTGTCCAGTTTTGTGGTTCCCGAAAACCCTGATGCCCCCTCCCTTTTAAGCGGGAATGAAAATTGTATTTGAGGCTGAACGTGGAATCTAGTACCAGTGGCAGTAGTGGCAGACCCAAGTTTGAGAGAGTTAAGATAGATAAACATTAAAAGTCAATCTGTCTTTCAAGTTCAAGTTCTTGCCATTATTGCAAAAAAAGCCTGTTATGAATAAGTTTTGACTTTAATTATAAAGTGAAGTAATTAAACTCCGCTCAAATACAATAGGTAATTAATAGGAAATACTACCGCATTCTAAAGAAGGAATCATGAACAAACACCCCGCTCCAAGAAAAGGGAAAACACACGTATACTTACTTCTTTGAAGTATCCCAATCCAAATCTAATGCCGCAATTTTTGATCTCACATGGTGCTGTCAAGTTGAAAAAGTCATATTAGTTTATTAAAAAAATCGAAAAGTAACACTAATAGGTATTTTGATGTGTGGTCTTCATTACACAAAGTATAAACTGAAAGATGATATATAAACATCACACGCTTTCAAAACAAAAAAAGCAACGGAGCAAGTGGCTTTGACTTTGAGTCGCCTGATAAACAGCCAACAAATTGTCATACATTTGTTTAAAAAAAATCTAAGCTATAAATGAAGGGAAAAAAGGATACGTACCGAAAGTCCCGGGTTTCTGCTCAACTTTCACTTCATCCCCGAAAGCGGTGTTGCTGGTTCAGCTGAACTAGGCCGTTCAAGGGCACTCAGCCTTTCCTCAATAGAAGCAAATTTTTCTTCTACAACCTTAACAAAACGATTCTCCATATTTGATAATCTTTCCATAACTTCGTCGGCGAAAGTCGAGAGATTTCCTTCAATGATATGCGAAGTTTCACTTACTGCTTCGACCTCTTTTTTATTTTCTTTCACCAGATTTTCCAGATCTTTAACTCGTGCGAGAATTGTTCTGAAATCAGAACATGGTGCAACACTGCCTGATGCTGTTCTGGAACTGGAAACAATACTACACGTTGCTGTTCTCGAACTTGAAGAAAGAGGCATGATTTTGAACTCAGACAGACACGTGGATACGATCGAACACCGTTTCAGTTTTGCATGCAGCTGAAGTTTTAAAATGCGCTGTAAAAGCCGATGCGAAATTTCATTGGATGCTTGTATTGACGTCATGAGTTACAGCGCACGCCCGCGGTATGATCAGAAACATGAAATATTCAAACCATTTCCAATAGATTTTGTAGCTCGCAAGTAATTGTTTATTGTTCGCATTGTTGTGTCTTCATAGTGGAAAGCTGAAAGGGTTTTCTTGAAAATCAAAGCAACGTGACATGAGAGCTCTAGAGATCCCCGTTTCAAAGTCAAACCGGACGTGATCCAAGTCACTGGTAAGTCTTGATTTAGTTCGTCAGCTATCTGTCTGGCCAGTATTAAATTTCCAAAACAGAAGAATTCTTGAGCGATTACAAGCTAACTGACAGTTGGCCACTCACGGCCCGCACTGTCTATTCTTAGGTTATATTGAATGATACCGAGTCCGACCCCAAAACTTTAGGATTTTTTCCATAAATTGTTCCTTTTTTGCTAAAGTTATGCTAGTTCTTTATATTTAATAAAATGCAAACGAGCCATTTCTACTGCCGCCAAAGATATTTTAAAAAAAGCGTGAATCATCGCAAACAAAAAAAAATATCGAAAACTTAAATTTTTGGCGAAAAAGTATCTGTTTATAATTTAACTTAACTTTAAGATAACTAAAATCTACATGAAATACATTTACTTTAGTCATGTCCTAGACAGTCCATGTGTTGTAGCATCACACGACCGAGTGTTTGCACCTTCAGCTTTAATTTACCCTTTTGGCTTTTCAACTTGATATATTCAACAAAGCACCATCATATCTTTTGGGTTTTTGGGGTAGAATGTTATAAATTACTTGTGATTATTTGTTTCGGAAAAATATATCTTAGGGGATTGCACAATTGCATAGTCTGTATCGCCAGTCTGGCTCAAACCCCGAATTTCTGTATTTCTTATAAATTACCTCAGCAGTGCATGTGTTTTGTGATCTTGAAATTTAATTCATATTTGAAGAGTTCAGTTAAAAAGTATTCAACATATCTTTCAGCAAAACTTATAATGGGTAAGCACGACGAAGAGTAAAAAACAAAGGTTACATTAAGAGGAGGAAAAAACAGAAAGCTGGGATAAAAAGAAATGCTAAAAGACATAAGATGGATAGTAGAGATGGATATTCCGAAAACAATTCTTTAGAAAATGATAATTCTCTCCCTGATTCTGAATCAACTTTATCAGCCAAAAGATTAAAAGAAACTGTACCTAACAAAGGACAAACTGAGTGCGCTAGTTATGGATTTGAAACTGACCCCCTTTATACATCTATGCTTCATTATAACAGAAAAAAAACTTGAATATCAACTCTTAATAAGACATCTGGCTAAAGAATCCACAAATTTCAATGCATGTGCATGATTCATAGTGGTTAAATACAATTAAAATCTGGATGTTTATGTTCATACTTTTTGTAAATTGTGCAAAAAGAAAGTTCTGTAAAACATTTTAATGTTTTTTAAGCAAAATTGTTGTATTTGAAGAATTCATAAATAAATTAATAAAAACATACTGTAGTTTTTTAAAAAGTGACTGTTTATACAATCTTAAAATTTAAGTATTTTGAGGCTGTGTTAGCTGCATGGAATCTTAAAGCTGAATTTTCTTGGTATAGTGACTGTACATACAGAATCTTAAAGCCAAGTTTACTTTGGTAGAGTGACTATTTGAGCTGCATGGAATCTTAAAAATTAGTTTTCTTGGTAGAGTGACTGTACATGCAGCATCGTAACACCAATTTTACTTTGGTAGAGTGACTGTGTTGGCTGCATGGAATCTTAAAGGTGAGTTTTCTTGGTAGAGTGACTGTAAATACAGAATTTTAAAGCCGAGTTTATTTCAGTAGAGTGACTGTGTTAGCTGCATGGAATCTTAAAGCTGAGTTTTCTTGGTAGAGTGACTGTAAATACCGAATCTTAAAGCCAAGCTTACTTTGGTAGAGTAACTGTATTAGCTGCATGGAATCTTAAAGCTGAGTTTTCTTGGTAGAGTGACTGTACATAAAGAATCTTAAAAACCATGTTTATTTTGATACCGTGACTGTGACTGCATGAAATTGTAAGCTGAATTTTCTTGGTTGAAGTGAACCAAGATAACAGCATCTTAAAGCCAAATTCACTTGAGTAAATAGCCATATTTATTTGAATAAGCACACTCGGGTGCTTATTGTGAGATGCACTTTTTTTGAGAGATGCACTTTTTCAAGGGAGGGTGCTTACTAAATTTCAGACATTTAAACAAATTTAGTATTTTTAAATACAAATTAACAATACAGCCCAATAACAAAGCATTTCTGAACAATTTCTAAAAAAATAATATGGAACAACAGGATTGATTTTAGTATTTATGCAGCTTAAACATACTAAATAGACTTTTAAGTTTTAACATAACTTTTTATCACAGAAACTTTTAAACAACAGTCTATATGTATCTGCACAAAACTGATGTGTTTATATGTTTTGTTTATAATAGCAATAAATAAGCATTTTGATACACACAAGTTATTAAAGTCTGACATTTCAGCATTCCTAATTTAGAGTTTAATTCCTTTTGGGTTTTAAATATGTTGGCAACAAAGTCAATAACAAGAAAGCGTAGAAAAGAAATTTGTCACTCGTGGTTCAAAGAACACAAATGGGCATGCAAACAAAAGAAATTTAAAGCAGATCATTTGCCAAGTTCTACAGAGACTTTTGAAAATGAAATTAACTCAGATAATTACTCCGACCATCAAAGCCCGAATGATTATGAGAATGATGAAGTGCCTTATCAAGCAGAAATGCAAATTGTTATTGAACAACCAGTTCCAAGGAATAAATGGGAGCTGCTGGAAAATAAAATAGTTGAAGACGAAGATGAAAAATTTTTCGAAGAGGTAGGACCTGAGGAGGACGGTTATAGATATTGTTTTCTCTTCTTTCATTTCATTGATTATGTTACTTATTGATTCACCGGGGAACCCATACAAAGTACTTTAACCAATCACAGTGGAGCGTTCCCACGCTAAGAAATTCTAGCATGGGAAACGTCACGTATTAAAATAGCTGATGTACTTCATGTTTATTGCACAATCAGTTTACAATTAATCACACGATGGTTTAAAATTGACATACTAGTTAAATATTACAGTGAAGCTAGCACTCGTGGTGATATGGCCGACCAGGCAGTTTCTCACAAAGGAAAGCAAATTGAGAAGTACACTCTTGCATTAAAGAAGAATGTCATTACTTATGCCGAAATAAGTGGCAATCGACCTACCTCTAGACGAATCTCAGTAGATGCAAAAAGAATACGTGAATGGCGGTCTAAGAAGAGCGATATCGAAAGTTTGCTTGGGACCAAGAAAGAAAAGCAGCGGAGTAGACTGAGTGGAGGTGGCCAAAAACATTTAAGCGCAAAGTTAGAAGAAGTCTTGTTGGAATGGATCGAAAACAGACGTGGCTGCGGATTAAGAGTCTCTTGTAAGCTTATAATGAAGAAAGCAGAAATAACTTATCGCAATATGACTGAAAGTAATATGGATGACGACAACTTTAAAGCGTCCAGAGGTTGGCTTTGCAGATTTATGAAGAGAAATGGCTAATCTTTGAGACGAAAGATCTCCGTTGCTCAATAAGACCGGAAAGAATGATTGGAAAACTTGTATCTTATGTAATCCAGGTGAGACGACTACAAACGAAGCACAATTACAATGCATTTGACATAACTGCAATGGATGAAACGCCCGTTTGGTGTGACATGATATCAGAAACAACCAGACTCAACTGGGAAAAAAACGATCACTCCAAAAACGACCGATCACGAAAAGTCAAGGGTATCAGTCTACTTAGCTGCAAAGGCCGATGAAACTAAACTGAAACCTATGGTGGTATTTAAAGGAGGAAAAAGAAAAGTTGCAGTTTTAAAACAAGAATTCCAACAACGAGCAGTCGTTGCCAACTTCAGCAAACGGATGGATGGACAGCAACTTGACCAAAGTCTGGGTTGAATCTGTTCTTGGAGCATTTTCATTCCATCATAGCATGGGATTCCTATGAATGCCATATAGAAGATACCATTACCGAGTCATTAAGATCTAAGAAGGTTGATAATGTAATTGTACCTGGGGGCTGCACTAAATATATACAGGCTCCAGACGTCAGCTGGAATAAGCCATTCAAGTCCTCGTGCACCGAAGTACGATGAGTGGATAGGATAAACGAGGAAACTGCTGCTGGAAATCTGAAAAAGCCCCCAAGAAAAGCTATTTTACAATAGATCGTAGATGCTTGGGCCGCACTGCCAACAGACGTTATCGAGAGCTCTTTCAAGAGCTGCGCCTTAAACCTCCCCATGGATGGCTCGAATGATGATGCGATTCACTGTTTCAAAAAAGGACCGCCATGCAGCTCCAGAAAGGCAATTATTCACGCACAGTTGGATATCCTAAAGGAGCAACAGATGTAGAAGAAGCGTACCCCCCATCGTTGGAGCTCATAGACTCAGACCAAGATGGGGACAGTGACATTGAGATTGATTAAACAATGTTTAACGTATAGTAATTGAAAACACTTCTCCTTAAAGTTTATCTTATTGTTACAGGTTTTTACTTTTACTATCGATATTAAATGAAAAGCATACTCTGCCCGTCGTGTGCGTATTTCGTACATTTGAATAAGCGCCTCCCTCGAATAAGCGCCTTGTTTTGGACGTGAAAAATTTATTAAGCGCCGGGGCGCTTATTCGAGTAATTACGGTATACCTACTTTTTTTAAAAATTATACTACACTGAATACTAATTATACAGCGAAACAGAGTTGAGAAACCCACAGACCATGATAAACGGCATATATTAATGGAGTAATGATATAGTTTTAACAATCAAGAAAAATCCCATGTTGAATATCTAGAGAGGCAACGAACCAAGAGGCGAGGCGGCAGCTTATAAAGCCGTTTGTAGGCAAGGTCTGGTACGAGCTGTAGGCAAACAAAATCTCAGAGCATTTGTTAACTTGTGTTAACAAAGGGCTATTAATTTCAAGAGTCCATTAACTTTTGTTAAACGAGCAAAAGTTTCTTTAGCAAATTTTTCGCCAATTAAATGTAACCGTGTAAATTGAAAACAGTTTTTTGATAATGTAAACGGTTTACATCGGCAAAGAGTTTCTTTGACAAATTTTATTTGGTATAGAAGTGCATTACTGCATTTTTTGTCGCATCATTTAGACGGACGTTGCTTCCGCGATATTGCAAAATTTCTGTGTACAATTATTTGCTTTTGTAGTTGCACTGAAAAACCGAACCAAAGAATAGTGCAGCTTGTAAGATCGTTATTGCATAAAGGCAATAAAACTTGTGCTACATACTGATAGCTGTGGAATAGCAATAATAGCAAATTTGATATTGTTTTTATTTACAATTATTTCGAGATACATTTTATGTTGGTATAATGTTTTATTGTCAAAGTATTGTTCTAAAACTCGTGTTTTGATATTCTATTATTCCCCGCAATAATCTCTTTATATTAAACAGGGTGTACAAAAAGTCTGACTTTTGTTTTTCTATAATTTTTATGGCCCGTTGAAAACATTAAATAAAACTTGATAAGAAAAAATCATGGCTTTCTACAAAAGTTCACGATTTTGTTAAAATTTCAAAAAATTAGCTTGTTAATGTAATTTCAGTTATCCTCACTTAACTGCCCTCATTTTAATATCTTCTCTACGTTAATACGGGTAATGTGCGAACTTAAGGATGTAGCTGATAAAGTGAAAAATATGGGATTTAAAAAATCTATCAACAACATTCTCGTTAACATCTTCAAAATCTAGTTTAGTTTTTATCTTGCTCGTTGGCACTTAACGATAGCTACAGTACTTCGTACTATATAGTGAATAAGCTGCATATAGAGATTTCCAAATTCGCTGATCCAAATTTTCGCTTACACGCTATAGTTCGTGTATCGACAGCCAAGTCTTTTGTCTTTTTCCAAGTGAACCGATTTTTAAATTGGGAGCATATATTATTAAATGGACAAATGAAAAGTCAATATTGTATAATTTTTGAACTTTAAAAGTGCTGTGATGCAGATTGTAATGAAAATTCCAGAAATAAATACTTGAAAGGCTTTCAGATTTCAAAATGTTGTTAAGAACTACACATAACACCCCCAAATTGTTGCCCTGTTCAGTTGGTCTCAATGTGAAAACTTTGTTAATTGAATGCAAAACAATTGTCTTATGATGTAATTAAGTGAAAACTACAGTTTTCCTAAAATAAGCTTTTAGAAAACGCTTGTGTTATTATGAATTTTCCAAAGTTATCTCTGACGTGATATTCAATAGATAACTTGGAATTGTTTTTAGAAAAACATGCGTAATCAGCAAAAAATAATCCGAATTTTCTTGGTAAAGATTATGCCAGTATAACAAGAAGAAAATGCAAAATAAACTTGTGGTTTACTGACTTAAAATAATTTGCAGCGAATTCGGTATCAACAAGCGTAAACTCTAGGGAAAATTCAAAATAATTAGCATGAGAGAGAACTAAGGAAAACGCAGTATTACTTGGAATTAGCTCTAGATTATCGATAACTGTAAATGTCGGGAAAACTCGTTTTTTTTCCCCGTGATTGCAGAGCCAGAGGCAGCTGAACTTTCAAAACAATGATTTTCGTAGCTGTGTAGTATTTGATCCCAAGTTCTTGGATCAAATAGGGGAGAGTGTCGAGACGCGAGTTTGTTTACTTACTTTGTAGCAATGAAAATTACGTTTATTTTCAAGCGCCCGACGCGCGCGGAGGTTGGGACTGAGAGAGAGAGAGGACTGGAGAGAGTGTCTGAGAGAGAGAAAGGACTGGGTAGAGTGTGAAGGAATAATAGAGCAATAAAGTTTTGTGTGTTTGTACAAAGATTGTGAATTGTGATTATTCTTACCGTGAGCGTTATTTTTGGGCGGACAATTCCCGACACAAGAAGCTGAACAGGAACATGTTGGTAGAAAGTTTTTTATCGGCATAATGGAAAATTGAAAAATAAATCAAGAACGAACAGAACAGAATTTTAAACGTCAAAACTGTAAAGAAACGCAACGCAGCCCACAGCATGATTTTACAAGTTAAGTCTGAAAACGAGAGCAAGAAAATAATTAAATCACTTGTAATGCATCTATATTGGTATAAATCCAGGAAATATTCTTGCAACCCCATTTACAAGACTGCACTTTATGGGGAACGAGTAATGTGACACGTGCACCACCCCCTTAGTTTCGCGTGGTTCAGTTTATTCGTGACAGCCATACACCCTTCCCCTGAGATGGTATTACGCTTAGCTGAGTGTTCCAGCAAAATTTGCCCCCCAAAATGCAGGAAATAGCGTTTCATATTGTTTAGATTTCAAAATTTTCCAAGGGGAACTTGCCTCCCGCCCCCCTAGGGTAGTCGCTTGATTTGATGAATATTACATATGGGAAATCTCGCCGCCCCCCCCCGCCCTGGTTGGTTCATGAACAGTACAAAGATTGGATCTTAAAAGATTCACAAGATATTTACTCCGCTCGATACAACGTTTGCTTGAAGAGTTTCAAAATAGACAACATGGGAAATCAGTGCTCGACAGTTATGCGAAGTCGACTGGACATCAAACATGCATGAAAAACAGATCCACAGGTGAGCACCTTCCCATTTGTTTTACGGAATCGTTACTATTAGAAGTTTATCCGTTATTTTATATTATTAGAGCTATAGTATTCATCGAGAACAAAGTTCACTGCATGAAAAGGATTGTATAATGCAATATAATGTTTAAGGGTAGTAGAAGGTAGTATAATGGTTTGTTCGTATAATGGGAGTACTACCTTGTTCCTTATACGACAAATAAGGGGGCGTCCAAAAATCGATGTGGCATCGCTTAACGTCGATTGGACGTTAAGAGGGGGGGAGGGGGATTCAGAGGGTTGCCAGTGGACGTTAAGGAAAAAACGCTTAAAATGGTATAAGTATTGAAAGAATAAAATCAGCATGCTTTATAAAGTTGAATCAATGTAATCTTTAATACATTACCAAGCTCATT
>JAOBBB020097438.1:0-13368 GCA_025331005.2 Zoanthus gigantus
TCCTGCTTTGAGAATTTTCGTACGGGCGACCGTCTTAAAATGCCTCGACTTCATGCGACCGTGGTGTCTTGTTGACTGATATCGATCAGCTTCGTTTTTCTCGCCACCCCATCGAACGCACTCCCCTAATTTTCAATTATTACTAGTTTATGTTCTAAATTTAGATGCTTCTCAAAAGTGTCCCATTTTGCTTTTATTATAACTGATGGTGGGGAGTTGGATGGTTACGTAATGCTTTACTATGTATTTTGCCAATCCCACCGCGGGAAATGAAAGTCTCCGCCCAGGAGTAGATGGTGATGATCATTATGGTCATTATCATTAAGGACAGTGACTTCAACTCCAGCATGGATGTTTTATTCTCTAGTAAACTCCTATAAGATTATATGAAGAGTTTTTCTACCAGACTACACCACAGAATTTCACAATTTGTTTCCGAATCGTACCCTTTTTTTAATAAGATGGTAAGATCTTTTGAATAGCAATTAGTACTCCACCATAAGGATCTGTTTTTTTCTCTTGTTTCTATGGTATACGAATTAGACTATCATCATCATCGTTATCGTTATCGTCAGCGTCAGCGTCTTCATCATCGTCATCGTCATCGTCATCCCTAGTTTCCCACTCCAGGGGTTGGACGTGATATAAGTTGCCTCCACTCTTTTTATCCTCTGCTATATCTTCCATGATGTTTAGCTTCCTCATTTCTTCTTCCACTACCTTTATTCAGGTCTTCTTTGACCTACCTACTGGCCTTCTACCTTCCACTTCCAGCTCTATCACTCTTCTAAGTATGCTATTCACATCTTTACGTTTTACATGACCAAACCATCTCAACCTTGTTTTCTTTAATTTATGTTCAAGGTTCGCTACCCCACATCTTCTTCCGCCCATTAGTAACCCTAATAATTCTGTCCTGCCATCTTACTCTTGACAAACCAGAATTATTAGAATTTATGCTGTTCTATGAATAGGAGTTAGCCATGTTTCTCTTGCAATAAACACGTATGTCCGGTTTGGTATCTGCTACAAACTGAGCAATACGATTGTTTTTGCCATAAAACTTCTGGCCTTCCCTTGGGAAGAGGGATATATATCGAAAACATATGAGACAAGATGAAATATACTAAAAGTTTTGAAAAAATAAAGAATTTATGGAGTTTTTACGTTATCTAAAAACGAGTGTCAAAATCCCCTTTCGAAAGTTACAAGTACTAACCTCTGTTTTCTTTTTTCAAATCAGTAATACTCAAAAAAAAATTTCTGAGCTCATGACGGGATTTCAACCTTCCGAACACCGGGCGGACGCTCTATCCACTGAGCTACAAGGACTCTTAAGATAGCGAGGTCATTTGTTGCGTTCTTATATAGACTTTTGAACAGGCTGAAGCTGTCTCAAACAAGGACTCACACGTCATGAATTAAATATCTCTGCCCTAGCCTACCGTTTTACGGATCAGCACAATAATCTACAAAACTTTCGACAATGGTTTGAAAAAATAAATCTGTAACTTCTGGCACTTTTTTGGATTAGGGATAAAAAGAAGTCTATAGACTCTGCAATACTTGCTCTAAACAAGTTTTTGAAAAACAAAAATCAAAGACACGTTTTTGTTCTTCGAACAAATTATCCTTGGGTTGGAACTTATGAAAGTGACCACTTCTAGTGAAAGTAATGAGTAAAGAAAACATCAGAAAAATTTGTCTGGTTTTGTGTTTCGCAGACATGCAAACTCTTAACCATGGTACAGTTCTTTTTTTCGTAGAAAGGGTTACACTCCTTGCTGCATTATATATTTTTTCCTTTAATGAAAGTAACGTATTACACATCTAATATTTTCGTTTCTCTTTCTTGCTTTTCTAAGAAATGATTTTCGAGCTTAACGCCACAAAAACATGACAAAAAATCGGGAAAACGAGTTTTTTCGTTCTGAAATAGCCATATAGGTATTGTTACTATAGAAGGCAATGGCATTGTTTGTTGAGATAAAATCAAATTTTATTCTGATATTTTCGCTTATTTGCTCGCAAATTTTAAGGGAGCAAGCCAATGATTTTATCTTGAGGAGGCGGAAAGGAGTTTTTGTGACCGATAGGTGAGAAATTGTATTCTTAGTTCTCAAGCTATTTTTACTTTTTTCTTGCCTGAACTAGGAGTTTGTATTTTTGCCCTGTATTGTTCCACTCTATCTGAAGAGTTAAAAGGTTTGCTTTTTCGTGGCTATATCTGACATTCTTGTTAGAATATTATGTCTGTGCTCTAAACGATTTCTTTTCACACCTTTGTCCCATATGATTGTTTAGAGAAGAAAGCCTCCAAAAAGAAAACAAAATATTTTTCATTGCATGCTTACCCGTTGACACCTTGATAATTTCCTTTAACATTTGAAAACAATCGGAGCTAACCTGAACATGGTAGGTCGATTTTTTGCTCTACCCGTTTGTTACCGCTATAAGAAAATGATAACACCGGTGCTTTGCACTAGTACCTCGGCTGCTTCTTGCCGAAGGAAGCAAATATGGCGGTTTTTCTAAAGAAGAAACTGCCTTTTCTTCTTTGCTTACTTTTTTGCAGTTATCTTGTCAGCCAGAGTCAAGGTAAGACAAACAAACCATTTGTTATGTGTTTTGACTTTTCCTTATGAAGCTGTTTCTTTTTACACCTTAGAATTGTTAAAATAATTTGAGTTATGTAACAGATTACCAGGTGAAAGAAAGTTTTGCTATCAATCGACCAAATTATCACGAACTTACATAAGAGTTACAAAAGAGATTGGAATTCAGTTTTTCTTTGCCATGGTAGTCTTAGAGAACTTCGTACAAAACTATTAAGTTGACTTTAGTTTATGACTTTTAACCATTTATTATAATTTAGAACTTAGTGAATTGGACCATCTTTCAAGAAATCTTGTTCTAGTTTCTAAAACTTACAAAAATATGAAAAAAAGGAATGATCATCTTGTTCAAAATAAGCTTCATTATCGTTATGGAAAATCTATACAATCTTTAATGAATTGAAAAAAATTCAAATGATATTAATTAAATATATCGTCTCGCGTTAGAAATTAAAGACAAAGCTGTTTTTATTTTGTTTTGTTTACTCATTCAACTTTACTACGCTCGCCGTACATCTTTCGTGCACAAAACTGAGACTGTTTCCCTGTGAAGTTTGGCAGCAACGGTTCATTAACGTATGTTGTGTTAAAAGATTTTCTTTGGTTCCATACCTGTGTGGTATTAATTTGCGACACATCTAAAACATGTTTAATTGAAAAGTGATTCAAAAAACGATTCTTTAATTTCAAATTGGAAAAATCAAACTTTCAAAAAAGATTTGAATTTAAAATCAAGTTCTTCAAACTTTAGAGTTATGTTCTGGAGTTCAAAATAACATGAACCCTGCTTTAGTACCCTACGGCAGTAACGTGACTATTGAAATAAAACGGTTAAACTAAAAACAAGTACCTGTTTTGTTATAAGGTGCCAAAATGCATTGAACCTGTAAAAACAAAATTAAAGACTTCATTTTAGATTTAGTTTAAAGTAAAAAGTGTAACTCTTGTCAATTATTTTTCTTTTTCTTGAAACATTTTCATTCAGTTTCAAAACTGATGAATGTTTCGAATATTTTGTGGCAGTCGGCTTTTCCGGATATTTCTTCGAATATTCGATCTATTATTAGGTCGGCTTTGTTTGTTATTTAATGTTATATAGGCGGAGCATTCGTGTTTTAATTAGAAACTAACTTGACCTATGCATATTCTTCAAATGACACATATCTTTAACACAAATATAGAACTGCCTCGCGCTGTATGGGTGAAATTGAAAACTTTGGTGTGTAAAATTTGAATAATTTGTAAATAATAGGATTAGTGAAGAAAATACACCTTAAAGCCAAGGGACTATACCTCGACAGCTCTTGAAGTTCATGAAGCCGAGAGATCTGATTTTTTTAGTATCACTCAAACAGTCAGACAACATGTCATTTAATAAAATATTTTCTGAAAATCCGTATTTGTTTGGGAAAGAAACCTGCGACTTTAGCTACTAGGGGACTAGAAAGTTGTTTGAGAGTAGCAAATCAGAATGCAGGTTTAGCAACAGTCCACTAGTAGAATGATTGTATTTATAATAGACTTCTTGTAGAGTAGCCAATGAGAATGTAGGATTCGCAGTAGTTCACTATTAGAGTGATACTATTGATAATAGACTTCTTGTAGAGTAGCCAATCAGAATGCAGGTTTTCCAATAGTCCACTAGTAGAGTGATACTATTGATAATAGACCCCTAATAGAGTAGTCAATTAGAATATAGGATTTGCAACAGTGCATTAGTAGAGTGATACTATTGATAATAGTCCCCTAGTAGAGTAGCCAATCAGAATGTAGGATTTGCAATAGTCCACTAGTAGAGTGATAGTAAGAGCCAATAGATCATAAGAACAAAGTCAAAATTAATGAGATTATCGACCAGTGGCCAAACGAATTAAAAAATATTCTATCACAGTCTTGCAAAATAATTTACAAAATCACGAAGTGCATGTTATTGCAAACTTGTACTATCTTCCAAAACTATTTTATTATCTTTAAGGTTTCTCAAATATTTGGGAGCAACTTTAGAATACCCCGACACTGTCGTTAATATAATTCTGCGCATTTTTTTTAGAGAACGACGAATGCGCAGAATAAATCACCATTTCATTAATGACAGTGTCGGGGTATTCTAAAGTCTAGCCAATATTTGCGACGACACATTGAGCTAAAACAAAAATTACACATAAACGTCTTTGAAATGTTTCTGTTTGAAATCAAATTTGTCTGCAAAGCCTCTTTAATGAGTTTAAAAGCAAAAAGGATTTGGTACCCGAACAATGCAGGACGGGCAAATTTAAATGCAAGCAATAAAAAAATGTAAAAACGTGAGAAGATTTATAACAATGGAGAATAAACTGACTGATATTTTGTCAGTTTTTTAGAAAAAACGATATGGTAAGACCTACTTTTACTAACATAAGTGTTTTTATTAACATATATTATTTACAAATAAAAACTAGCGATAAGAGTCCAACGTTTCGGTGATATCTTTGCACTATTGCCGAGGAAAAAATAATTATATATGCAATTGTAAGAGTAACTCAGAAACGAGAAACAGAAATTAGCATGAGTTAAACAAAGACATTAGCTCGGATTGAGTCTTACTGTTCATTTAAACATGGTTGTAGTTGTTTAATGAGTAGCATCTCATTAATGAGACAATCAAACTTGTTCTCACATTTTTTTAATACTTTAAAACAAATCGCATTGTATTATTACATTTTAAAACTAGTAAAGATGGTTCTTGCATCTTAGACTTTACAACAGTTGGTGCTATTTGTTGTCGACCCGACCTCGTTGGAAGCTAAGGCACAAGTGACAAAATGACCGTTGTGAACTAAACTAAACTCACACTGAATCAATCAATCAATCAATCAATCAATCAATCAATCAATCAATCAATCAATCAATCAATCAATTAATTAACAGTCAATCAAACAGTCAATCAGTCAATCAATCAATCAACCAATCAATCCAATTTTGATCCGAGTTTATCGTTTTACGGGGATGGCCGGATTTACCCCACTCTAACAGCAATCTCTCCAACTCCCACTCTCCATCTCGCTCGATTTAAGGCATCCTCCTCCAAACCAACACTCTTGCTCTCCTTCTCCACTTGCATCTTCCACGTCTTCTTTGGTCGTCCTCGCTTCCTGTTGCCCTTCACTTCAAACTTCAACGCTTTTCTCAAAACATGCCCATCATCCCTCCTCAACACATGCCCGTACCATCTCACTCCATTCGCCTTTGTCATCCGAACTCTCTGAAAGCTGCATAAATTAAATATCATGAATAAATTGAATTACATGAATAAATTGTTACGCATGATAATATGACATCCCCCTCTGTCCAAATGCGAAACTGTTCCAATGTTCTTTAGTCGTTCTGGAACTTTAACAAGTCTACCAGATCTTGTTCTGTATCCAGCCTGAGATGTTTGATTGGAAACGGTACTTGCAGGCTGTGGTTCCCTCTGTTGCAAAACTGCACTTTGGTCTGGTGCTAGAACAGATAATCTTTAAATGAAATATGTACATAATTAAAATGGCGTAAGTTCAGATTGAAAAAATAGAAATCACAAAAAGCTGTACATGAAGAAAGATTAAAAAATAGAACTTTCAAAATTAATGCGAACAGGATAATTATCGGTAGGAAGTAGCGAAAGTTGGATTTTCTTCTGCTGTAAAATTAATTAAGAAATATTTGAAAATCGCAGCCTAAATTAGCTTGTGCTAATTAATCGCTATTTAAACATATTAATCGCTTTATAAACAACATATTTATCTGTATACCATTTTGGTGGATTTATACCTAGTGTATCAAAAATTGTAAAATGTTCCATGAAGGTTTTATTTTAAACATTTTTGACCTATTTCATAACTAATCTAATTCTTGGTTTTCACACAATCCCATGAGACACAAAAAACAATAGACACAGCGGCCATGTCGATGTCCAAACAAAAGAAATAATCAAAATTCTTTTGTTAAGAGTACACCAATATGGCCCCGTGACGTCAGGTGAAAACCGGCGGTTGATTTGCGAAGCGTGTCGGTGAGGTTGTACCCACTTACAAATAAAGAAAAAAGTTCAACGGACATATGGCTTGTGAGTTTAACAATGACTTCTTTCTTATGACTTACCTTTCAAACATTTTATTTTACCTAATAGCGGCAGGATGCCGCCAAAAGCTTGGAATGCAGAACAGTCGAATACCGAACAGCTACATAACATCATCGTCCAGATTTGACAACAACCACGGTCCAGACAGGGCTAGACTTCATCTTCCAAGGCAGGGTAGTCGTATGGGGGCGTGGAGTGCCCGCTACAATAACTACTATCAATGGATCCAAGTGGACTTTCACCGCGCAGTTGAAGTTACACAGATACAGACACAAGGAAGGCAAGATGCTGATCAATGGGTCACGAGGTATCGGGTGTTCTTCAGTGCAGACAACGTGCACTGGGCAATATACAAACATAATTCACAACCAAAGGTAAATAAAACTAATCAAACAATCATCTAACGTCAACTAGAACCTTGCAGACTTATCATTTTTTGCTCTTACTCAGCGAATAGTAAGACAGTTATTGGTTTTCACACGATCTTAAGAGACATAAAAGACAATAGACATAGTGGCCACGTTAGTTTCCCAGACAAAAGAAATGGCCACCATGAAGTCAGGTGAAAACCAGCAATAAATCCAATTGTTTCATCTAAATATCAAAGGAAATGGTGCAGAGCGTATTAATATCCGTTTTTGGATATTCTTTAGTTTTCCGTTCGGAGAGAAATTACTTGTTAAATTCAGTATCATTTTAGTGGCTTGGGGGACAACCTTTCTTACTTGATTATGAACAAAACTAAGTTCGTTTGAAAGTCCAAGGCAATAACTGTTGGATCCAACTGAAAAAATTATATTCCCAGAGTTCAAGCAACTAGTAACAAACAACTAAAACCCTACCCAATATTTATATATCTCTTTTGATAACTATCTAACACCTAATTTTAATGATTTTTTAGTATATAACGCAGGCCGTCTGATTAGTCTAGTTGGTAAGGTGCCAGTCTCTTGTGCGGGAGGCTCGGGTTCGATTCCCGTCAGGACCCACACTCAGGGTCTTAAAATAATTGAGGAGAAGGTGCTGCCTTTGCTTTAACATCTGGAGATGGTTAAACCTTCGCGTCTTCTCGGATAAGGACGTTAAACCGTAGGCCCTCGGAGACGTGTGTTTGTCATGTGAAATGTCTCCGTCCACCGTAGAGTGGTAAAGATGGTGTCCCCGATTAGTAGGCCTTTGGCCAGCTAAATAAACTTGGCAACTAAATAAAGTCTTTATTATTATCATTATTATTATTATTATTATTATTATTGCGCTCTGATTGATTGGCTATAAAACTGAATAGAATTCACCGGATGACATCACACAATAGATTTTGTTCAGAAACTGTTAAATAGATTTTTTGTATGAAGAGATTATTTTCTAAAAGGATAAAACAACCTCGCTTGTGTTTCTAAACAAAAACATGCTATGACTCTGGAATCAAAGAGAAAACTGGGCTTCGCCTCTTTTTTTATTATTGGCTAAAAACACTTGCTGTTTTATTTCCTTGTTCTGCTAAATTGGCGTTTTCAAGTGTATTGTACCATTTTAGTGTTGCTCTCATAAAGGAGTTGCCTTCATTTGCTTTGTGAAAGATAATAATACAATCATGTATTATATTTTCAATGCTGATAAAAAACGAAAAAAGAACTTTATACCCTTTGGTTATGATAAACAAGTTGGGCCATTGTAGATTAGGTCTTCAAATTGAAATAAAAAACATGAGGAAGATGACTGGAGATTGATTAAAAAAAAATTGTTTTAAGTCATTTTAAAAAGAACTTGTGTTTCTGTGTCTAAGTTATAAACAGTTTCTTAGCCATAGCAGAAACTGGTTTATTCTAGTCTACTTCACTACCAAAGTTACTCTTGAGGCTACTTTAAACCACACGTTATGGTTTTGGCGGCATTATTAGAATAGCAAATTTTGTCAAGAGCAAATTTTATCATGGATTGTTGAATAGTAAGCTAAAAGTTTTTATAGTTTTAAGCAGTTGAGATCCTTTAACCACATGGACGGAAAACGAATCTATCGAGGTTAGCTCTCAGTAGAAGCTGGTACTCTTTTTACCGACCTCGTAAGGATTGAAAAAATGAGTCAGCTTTGGCGGAAAATAGGTTCTCTCAAATGTTTAATTTTCAGTACAACCGAAACAATGTTCGGCTGAAAGAGGAGATCCTGCGAAATGCTTCAACCACGTCGCTGATGTTCTAAGCGTCCTTAATAAGTTCTGCTTGATAGAACATTATCAATGGAAACAATAGTTCGGGAATAAACAAGAACTTAACCAGTGACTCGGCTCCCTATGTGAGTCTCTGTAGCTCAGGCGGTAGAGCATCTGACCGCTAATCACAGGGTTGCAGGTTCGATTCCCGTCCATGAATCAGAATTTTTTCTGAGCTTTCATCTTGAGGAACACTTTCCTTGTAATAAAAAATAATCAAAACTAATAACAGAAACCAGTTTTTTTTCGTGGCAGTCAAGATCAATGTAAAAGATCATAAAACAAGAGATTCATTAAGCCTTTACTCGTGGTACGCGTGGGACCGGGGACAATCCCAAATATGGCAGTCACTGGACCGAATCGCTAATCGCGACATGAAGAAAATAGAAAAAAGAAAAAGAAATCGAACCCAAACGTTGACTCGTGGTACCACGAGTAAAAAGGACATTTTAGATATTGAAAGAATACAACGTAGATTGTCAGATATTCAGCAGGCTCCTTCATTCCAATTTATATATATGTGTAAATACATGTGAAGATAGAGTCTACCTTGGCATAAGATGCTCAGTGCTGTCGTAGCAGAGCTAAATATACATTTATAAGATGGAAAATTAAAAATGACACATTGATTTTCTGTAACTCTGATTTTCGCGCCTGTCAGACAGATCATTCTGACGAGCGCTTAGGCGAGACTCGGAGTTACAGAGAATCAATGCGACAAGCGAATTGGAGAGGACAAGGAAATTCGTTTTCAGAACCAAATCAGCAAGGTAGAAGCTTTTATCTAAAAACATTTTAAAACATATGGACCTGGTTTTTTCGCCATTTAGTTTCATATCTGTGTTTTTGAAAGTTTAAATGGAATTGAGCTCAAATAAAGAAACGCCATTATTTTTTTTTCAGCTTGCAGTTCTTAAAAAACTAATCAGAGTTATACTTATGTTAGTTTTAAAAAATGAGTTATTAATTATAAGAAAAAATGATTGACTACGGTCATACCACAGGGAAAGCACCGGTTCTCGTCTGATCACCGAAGTTAAACCTTGTCGGGCAAAGTTAGTACTCGGATGGGTGACCGCCTAGAATTTCTTTGTTTCGTAAACTCTCGTTTTCAGAACCAAATCAGCAAGGTAGAAGCTTTTATTTTAAAACATTTTTATACATATGGACATAGTTTTTTCGCCATTGAGTTTGATATCTGTGTTTCTGAAAGTTTAAAAGGAATTGATCTCAAATAAAGAAACGCCCTTATTTTAATTTTGTTTCAGCTTGCATTTTTAAATATATTATCAAAAAAACACTTTTGTTACTTTTAAAGAATGACTTATTATTTCTAAGAAAAAATGATTGTGTGCGGCCATACCACAGGGAGAGGGAATGGCAGGGCTTGACGATAGCGACATTTTATCTAAAGGAGATGAAAATAGCTCCATATCTGCTTCTAATGACACGAGAATTTCTAACATGACGTCACAGCCTTTTATGGAACCCAGACCCTTTATTGCTATAAATCACGACCATTTTCAATTGTCCTGGCAGGCACAGGAACTTAACAGTATGACTTAGTAGCAAAGAGTTTGCGAAATTGAAAAAATGTCTTGAAATACCTTTAAGTTAATTAAGAAGATGCCAACTGCTAAAAAATCTATACGACATATAGACACATTACTATACTGGATTGCTTGTCTGCTTTATTGTTTAACTATTAAAGGAAACTGTTGTTGCCATTATTTACATTTCTTCTTTTGCATTGCAGATAACGTGTATGAAATTCTCTATTACACTTCACGGGTATCATCTGTATGTCATATTCTTGCAGGCATACTGGGAACACAGTGTATTTATGTTTGTTTTCCTTGTTTATAGCTATTTACTGACAAACCACTCCTTGGGACACAAAATTCATGCATACAGTAGTCTTGGGTACCTGCCATTTCCTTTGTGTATGTATATGCCTTTTTTAATTTATTTTTTATATTTGACAGGCCTTTATTGAATTCGTGAGTTCAATGAGACCACCTTTTAGTTGATGTCCTTTGCACTGGCTGGGGAAATCTCGAGTAAGCCAAACAGCTGGTAGCTGATAGTGAGATTCCGTATCTTAACTGTGGCGAAATATTTTACTATAAACACTTTGTAATTTATACAAAGTGGCGAAATGTTTTACTATAAACACTTTGTAATTTATACATGGTAAGATATATTTTGCTGTAGCTCAAACTACTGTAATTAATAAAATTATCTCTTAAAATGTTTTATCAATTTTGTGACAACTACAAAATCCCATCATTTACACACCATTTGAATAAGCTGAAGTAAAAATGACAGAAATCGCAAAAAATTTAAGAGTTTATATGGTTTTGGGGAACGCTGTCTCAACATTAGATACATTTCTATGGATTTGGATCCATGTTTCAAGGTTCATAACCTGGTCTCTGCATCAAACTCGGTCAAGTGATAACTCTCGATGCGATCTTTCATGTGGTGCCGTCAGATTATCGATTCCCTTCAGGATTTCAGAATGGTCCATAATGCAGCTATTGAAACCTTAAATACAATGTGAACAGCAAGTTGCCAAATTGGAAGTACAAGAATGACCGTGTAAAGCTGTTTAGTGTAATCTAGCTGACTGAAAAATTTTCAATTATGGAAAATCATACATTCTGTGACAACTAAATATAAACAATAAAAATGGGGGAATTGATGAAGTGAAGTGAGGACACTCCTAAATGGGACCACTTTATTACCAACAGTACAAACATGCAACCAACGAAACAACTATACTATACGCTCTCTTCACCAAGAACATTCTACAGACCTTTTGAATTGTTAAAAATACTTCATGTTATATGAAATAGTCAGCAGATTTGTGAAATATTTGACATAAACTGTTTAGCAAAAATATAAATTTTATTTCAATAAAGTATTGTTTCAAACTTATCTATTTGTTACGGAGGGCCATCTAAGCTAGAACATTTATATTTATATGGCTTATTTTAATTCATCCACCATTATAATGTTGGTCTAGATGCTCAAAGGGGTAAATATGTTTCTTTCCTGTTTATAAATCTATTACTGT
The DNA here is from genome assembly GCA_025331005.2 of Zoanthus gigantus. Classification (NCBI taxonomy): domain Eukaryota; kingdom Metazoa; phylum Cnidaria; class Anthozoa; order Zoantharia; family Zoanthidae; genus Zoanthus; species Zoanthus gigantus. Next base: position 12,001 of record JAOBBB020097438.1, read on the forward strand.
GCAATTACTGTGGATTTTACCCACGTTTTAGGCTTAGAATTACTAATGCCATGAGATAAATTTACCCTCAATTGAAGCAAATTTACCATCACAAGATTTATAATTACTTATGCAGCTTAGAAATTACAAGTCTTCATTGTAAAACTATTACAACAATTTTACCCTTATGCTGTCAAATATGATATTAACTAAAAATGTTACTTTCGCAACTGGGTTGACACATGACAAAAAACTCTATATAAATACAAAGTTACTGTTTCTCCAGTTGAAAATTTTTTAAAATTTAAAAAGTTGAAAAGTTGAAAATGTCCCGACGTTTCGGATAAATCACCGAAAGAACCAATATTCCTATCCCTGACCTCATCAATCTCCTCAAGTTTTGTCTCTCCTCCACAAACTTTCAGTACGACCAAACTCATTACCAACAGATTTTTGGCACAGCAATGGGGTCTCCAGTGTCGGCAATCATGGCAAATATGGTCATGGAACGTTTAGAGCAACAAGCTCTTGCCACTACCGCCATCTCACCACGATTTTGGAAAAGATATGTCGACGATGTTTGCTCAGCTATTAAACCCTCGCAAATCGATTCTCTACTGTCACACCTTAATTCCTGTCAGCCTTCGATCCAGTTCTCCACCGAAACAGAGATCAATGGTTCTATTGCCTTCCTCGATACACAAGTGACAAGGGGAAGACATGGCAAATTGTCTACAACTGTATACCGTAAACCGACTCATACTGATCGATATTTATCCTACGACTCGCATCATCCGTTGCAGCATAAAGCAGCAGTTGTAAGATCACTAATGGACCGAGCTTCGAATCTACCATCATCGATCAGTGACCGCAAGATAGAAGCTCGACAAGTTATTAAAACGCTTGAGTCCAATAATTATCCCAAACGGTTTATCTTAAGATCTGTGACGAATTCTAAACGGCGGCCACAACGCGACACTACAATGAAAAAGCTCTGTGGATTCACCACTATTCCCTACATAGGAGGAGTGTCCGAGCCCATTAAGAAAATACTAAACCAACATAGTATTCAAGTTGCTCTCAAGCCGTACAAGACCATTGGTAGCATGTTCCCCAAGCCAAAAGACCCAGTTTCTACCCAGGATACACGAGGGGTCATCTATGAAATTTCTTGCAATGAATGCCCTAAAACATATATTGGCGAGTCTAAGCGAAAATTTAAAACTAGAATTAAAGAACACAAAAAGGCCGTGGCACAGTTAGAGGCTCAAAAATCTGCCCTCGCGGAACACCACAAAATATCTGGTCATGACATTGCATGGGATGAAGCTAGAATTCTTGGCATTTGCGAAAATTGGCGGAAACGGCGCTTTCTCGAAGCCTGGCAAA
>JAOBBB020097511.1:0-13368 GCA_025331005.2 Zoanthus gigantus
AGCTAACCTGCAATGGATTAGTGTCCCATCCAGGGGGAGTCAAAGACTCTCATCCGCTTAACACTACAGAAACTGGAGATGAGCGCCGGCTCATTGGCCACTTGACTTGTAAAGGATTTAGCTTTGTTTTTTTTTTGTCTTAAATAAGATAGTTTAAATTGAAGTCTATAGTACTTTTGCTATTGAAATGAAAACAATTTTTGTGGGGATAGGCCATCTGCCACAGTCAATGAAAAGTCGAAAAAACTCGGCGACTTTTGCGGAGTAAAGTCAGGAAATTTTGTAAATTAAATTAAATTGGGTGAATGGAGCTTTAAACAGAGCTGCTGTATTTTAGAGACTGAAGAAACCAAAAAGCAACTACATGGTCTCCCGCCTTCCGGATAGGTTTATGTTCATTCTAAAAGCCTTATTTGCACATAAACTAAAACAGAAAAAGAAAAGGCTACTGGCAGTTGTTTGAAATATTTTAAAAATTAAACGTTAAAGTTCATTTGGTAGAAGAATGAGCTGATAATATTTACAGTTGTAGGAAAAACTCCTCACTGTCTTTTCATTTTCAGGCATTGCAGAGGGAAATGAGCCAAGAAAGACCAGTGCTAAGCACGGCAACGACATCTGGAGAGTGGCTGATCAGAAATGCAAGAAAGTCAACCGCCAGGTAAACAAATAATAAACTAAGAACTATTGATTGTTATATATAATAATATATAGAGAGGATATTACACGGTGGCGCGAAGAAATGAATTTTATTTTTGAGTTGCAATAATGTTTTTGCCACGAGAAAATAAAATTCATTACCTCAAGTCACCGTGTAATGTTCTTTTTATTTTATAGACACGAGTGTTCAAAGTGTTCAAAGCTTTGAAAAATGTACAAATTTGGGAGGGAAATTACCGCAATTACGTCATCGATAAACTCACGTGTGAGATTATGGAAAATAAACCACTCGGGTCCCGGATGTAGTTTTTATGAATTTTACGAGTGGTATATTTTCCAGTAAAACACTCGTGTCTATGTAATAAATATAGCTATTGTTATGTATATAACCATATTGGAATAATATATAATAACCAGCCTATAGATTATTGTTAATAGGCTGCCTATAAACTGCGGCCTATATACGCCATGGGTTGCGTAGTTGGTAAGACGTTTGCCTTCCATTCATAAGAATTTGGGTTTAATCCCCGGCGCTGCCAAGATTTAAGTAATTGTGTGACCTTTTTTATGCAAAAGCTTATTCGGTTTTCTATCCTTCAGAGGCAAGTGAGTACCAGCTTCTGCTGGGAGCTAATCTGCGATGGATTAGCGTCCATCAAAGGGAAGCCAAAGATTCTCATCCGCTTAACATTACTGAAACCTGAGATAAGCACCAGCTAATTAGCCACTGTATGTTTGCAACTGTCTTTTTTCTATTTAAAAGCCATGGAGAGCAGAATATTTACTGTCTCACTGTGGCTTAAGCACTACCTTTAAATTTTATATGTATACAAAGTAATCTGAAGTTTAGTACTTAAACTAAGATATTTTGCCGCTGTTGACCTTATTCAGCTTTCTTCTTTGAAAATCATCCTTCAAAAGATTTTTGTCACCTGGATATTTTAATACATTTTAGTCTCGTATTTAACAGATTTTTACTTTTAATTAATCTCCATGAGAGATTTTGAAATGAAGTACATGATATATATACATTGCTTAAAAAAACTTAAAATAACTTTTCCTTTTTCTAAATGTAGTTTACCAGATGGACGACCTGAGAGCGAAGTAATCCCGACAGACGTACGCCAAACGTTAAACAAAGTAAAAGACTTAATACACGACTTAGAAGGAACAATAAGAGATCGAAAGAGGTACTACCACAACTTGAAATTCCAAGATGTGCCCAGTGTTTCAGCTGTAGACTCAAGATTTGAGGAAACGTTGATAAATTTCCTGTTATGGCTTAAAAACACAGAAGACATCATTAGTAGGGAACAACCGCTGACTTCTGATTTGATTCAACTACGAGAGCAACAGATCGCTCTTTCGGTAAGTGAAGAGATTTCATACCAAAAAGCAATTGTTTGTTGTTTGGGGATTTGTTTTTGAAGGATAGCGAAATACATGAAAATGGCCACAGGCTTATTTGGCCATTGTCTTTGTCCAGGTTTTTCACCTTGCGGCCTTTCTTGCACATTCAAATCACATTTGGCCCACTTCTGCCCCTCTTCTTCATCTGTTTCGTATGACAGGCTATGATTTAAATGTAATATTAAGCTTAACTTTTCTTGTAATGTAAGAGTTCTTCGTTATGTTGAGTGTTTAGATTTTATCACTGTTATCGTTATTTTATTAGTATTTTTAACCTAGTAATTAATACTCGGTGTATAAATTCATTTGGAGACAAGGAACTCGGAACAAACTGACTTCCAGATTCAGAATGGTTCCATGGAATTCACTAGTCGGAAGCTCTAGCACTGAGCCATGAAAACTCATGGCAAGAAAAATCAGCATATTAGGTTACGACATACAGATTGTATCACAAAACCACGGTTGTTCTTTGTATATGAACCAAAACAGCGATTTGTAACATTTAGTCATCCTTTTAAATTCCAGGCCATCAGACGGGACGTTCTTTCGCACCAACCAACGTACGAGTTCATTGAGGCCGAGGGGGACAAGGCCCGAACAGCAGCTAAATCAGGGCCACAGAGGGAGGAATTGGAACAGAAACTGGAAGAAGTGAAAAAACGTTGGAAGAACCTTACGGAACACACCGACCAGAGACGTGTACAGTTGGAAGAAGTCTTACCTTTGGCTCAGAAATACCACGATGCTTTGAAAAACGTGGAAAGCGTCGTTACAAGAGCGGAAACTCAGTTGGAATCATTTAGTGGTCCTGTAATTGATCCCGATAGAGCAAAGCAGCAGTTGGGTGATATCAAGGTGAGCCTGAAGTCAATAATATTTGAAGTAGTTTATGGGTAACATTACTAATAAACTCCTTGTCGCTAAGAATAGACTTGCAGCAGAACAGAAATGTTCTGTGCTCAGCATTTTGCTGCAAAAAAGTTTTTCCGTACCCGATTTATGTAGCGAGCTCAAATCGAATAAGTAACAAATCTGTAATAATTACAGATCTGAACTTCCTCTTGTTAATAATAAGGCACTTCAGACTCGTTCCATCTTCCTGAGTAGCCATTTTAGTGACAAAAAGCTGTGATGAGTGCAACGAAGAGGATCATTACATATTGAATATACTTTGATTAACGCTACATGCAGTTTCCGGCGTAGCTTTTAATACAAATAAAATACCTAGTAACGGGAGAACCCGTTAATTGAAAGTAATCAATATTTGTACAAAAAGTTAGAATTGTGGCAGCAGACATATATGTAAAATGTAGACAAACATATAAATCCTTGCCATTGTTTGCAGGCTGTTTTATGTGTTGTTGAAAGGCGCGAACCAGACGTTGGTAAGATGAACAAGTTGGGCGAAGAGCTCGCCCTAAAACTTGAGAAAATCCATGGAGATGCGACAGACGCCCGACAGAAGCAGAAGAACGCCAACGACCGCTACGAGAAAATCCGTCGAACACTCCTGGAGAATGAGCGAATGATCGAGTCACAGATGAACATGACTGGACGGTTTTTGAATGCTCTTGAAACGTTTGATGCTGAGCTAAACAGAATGGAAGCTGCAATTCAAGACGAACCGATTGGAGAAGATCCGCTGATGTTGAAAAAACAACTTGATGAACTCAAGGTTGGCTGTTTATGGTTTATGGTTTTAACTATACTTAACTAGTTGATTAATAGAGAGAAACGTGAAAGTAAACATGTGATAACTTTTATTATAAATTTAGAAACATTTATTGTTACAATTATTGTTATTACATTGTTAATATGCAAAAATATGTAAATTGCATTTTCTCTTTAGCTATTTTATCCTGAAGATGAGCTAATGCTCGAAAACGTTAATTATAAATAGTTTTTAATAAGTTTTTATCCTTTTGATAAATATTGTTAATATTGTTATTGGTGTTTGATTTATATTTTAGTGACATTAAAGAGTGATATGGTATTTAAACCGAATATAAATCAGAATTGTCCAGAAGATTTTGATAACAGCATTGCTTCAAAATTTTCATTAGTTTAGAACTTGTTTTTGTATATTTAACTATCGTTATAGAATAACTAGAATTACAGAGATACAGATCATTATAATCAACTCATAAATGATTGTGGAGGAATTGAATAGTTTTCGAATTGTTAAAAGTTAATTAAATTAATTAATCACCAATACGTTTGCCGTGCAATTTCATTCACGTTCTAATTAAGAGGGTTATTTAGTGATTCACAAGATGTTAATAGTGTTTTTACTTTATTTATACCAGATTGCTTATGCTGCATTATCGCAAAACAAGCCTGCTCTTGGTGTGCTGAAGTCAACTGGGACTGCACTGATTGACAGAAGCAAAGACGATAAAGACTTTGTGGAGGATGTATCTGGGAAGCTGGATGGCGTGACAGACAACTACATCCTTCTTGAAGAAAAGTTGCGTGACAGGATGAAACGAATTCAAGAAGCGTTGTTTAAGTATCAAGGGTTTGACGAGTGTCTGGATGACTACGAAAAGTGGCTGAGTGAAATGGAGAGAAAACTGAAATCAGCTGGAATGCTGTCCATCAAACCTGCCGTTATTAGGAAACAAAAAGCTGAACAAAAGGTTGGTAGAAATGCGTGGCGTGGTTTTCGCTGTCTTGTAACCACAAAGGCTTAGGTTTGATCCTGCGCTTTTGTGAGATTTGAATATTTCTGTGACCCCCTTTTCAAAACTGATTGGAATTTGCATCCTTATATGCATGAGATCGTTAAAGACAGTTCTAGGGTCTGCTAGGAGTCTGCTAGTCTTAACCACTGAACACCATAGAAACCTGAATATGAGTCTGCTTACTCGAAGGGGTACTTGAGAATCTACAATTTAGTGATCTTCTTTGCAAGATTTTTGTTTTTATTTTCATAAGTTAATATGTTTGAAAATCAAGATTTACTGTTGGTAAAGTACTTGTAATAGTATTTTCGGCGACAATAAAGATACGATTAAGGTTTGGTTAGTATATATGTTTTTGAAATCAAATCATCTTTAGAAAAAAACTAAATAAGATTCCACAACAAGCTGAAGTCTCCAATTTGTTCTACCTGTGTAGGCTGTGACGGACGAGATAGCACACCACCAGCCAGTGTATGATGACCTTATCACCAAAGGTCAGGAGGTGTCACTTAAGCTGCAACCGGGAGCCGACCGCAACCAGTTGGAACGCAGGCTCACTGAAATCACAAACCGTCTGGCTGACGTCAAAAAGGCGGCTTCTGAACGTCAGAAAAACCTCGACAGGCTAGTGCCAGTTGTGCTTGGTTATGTTGAGCTACGGACAGAATTTACCAAGTGGTTGACTGGGGCTGAGAAGGAGCTTTTCAATCTAGCTCTTTCCTCACCAAACCAAGATCTTGCGTTCTTGCTTCAAAAACAAAGCAAACTGAAGGCGAGTGTTGTTTTTTTCAAACTCCTAGTTAAAGCTATCGTTCATCGATATCTAACATGAGATATTTCTCATTGACAAGTTTGTACTGCTATTAAAAGCACTACTGTTATAGGCCTCTTTTGCTATTGCTTAGACAGCATTTCGTAAACACTACTACATGCAGTCATTGATTTTACAAGAAAAGACAAATAGTTTTGCTCAAGAAATAGTTTCGCTCAAGAAATAGTTTCCACCTAGTGGCGTTAATAGAAACATGATTACTAAATTTATCTTAGTTACCTTGCACCAGTGTTTCAAGTTTCAAGTTCAGTTTAGTAGCAATATACAAGTAAAAATATTACTTACAATGATAATTAAAGTTAAGGCTTCACATGGCGAGGAAGCTCGTAAAGAAACCGCAGGGCTTATATACTATGAGCTTCCTCAATATAGATAATAAAGTAGACGTACGTGTCCCAGGTGTAATCCGTTTGAATCCTCCTAACCCCAGATTGGTTCAGATTGAATAGTACTAAGTATTGTCAGCAACAATAATGAACACTAGGCCCCGTTAGTATTGGCATTATCCCTTAACTCTACCATAAATATTGGTGGTCCTGGATGCTAAGAGCCAATGGACAATGTTTTGGCCTTATCAGAAAAGCAAAGCTAACATTACTGCTCGCTTTTCCTCACTAATAATCTCGCTACCAGTATGACCTTTTTGTTCGATTTAGCAGCTGCAAATATTTAACACTAGGGGGCACGTGTTTTCTATGCTTGTGATTAAATCCAATAACTCTTTTAAAAGTAAACCGCTTTTACTGTTTATTACTAGCTACTTTTCTTAACGTATTGGACATTTACGTCTTGCTTTTTTTTGCAGGCGATTCGTCAGGATATGGAGGACCATAGACCTCAGTTCCAGGCTACAGTACAGGCATCAAATACCTTGATTGGGGTGTGTCACGAGTTAGCTATCAACAATGATGTAGTGGTTGTGATTAATGACATTGAGGAGATCAAACGGCGCTGGGAGGTTTTCACTACAAGGTATAATGAGTTTGGATTTCCATTGCTCAGTGATGTTTTGAAGTTGGCCATCTAATAACTCATTTAGTAAAAGTATGCCAAATACTGGAATCTTAACTAAATATTATAAGCAGATTAGTGTGGTACTTAAGTTTGGTTTAGTTAGGTTATCTTGGCGTTAAATCGGGCAAGTCTCCTACTTCCCAAAGTCACGGACTAGAATCTAGGGCTTCACATACAGTATGGGCTGCAACTCAATAGCAGTTGACTTTCCCGGTTTTTTCCTAACACGAAATTAACAATTTCACTGGCATTTCTCCTATTTGTCCAAATCCAAAATACATTAGAATTGGAATAAGGTATGTTGTCATTAAAACTAAACAGAGTAATCGAGCAAAATAAGCATACGATTGAAATCAAGTAATTAAAAAACACTAGCAGACAGACTCTAAACTTGAAATTGATAAGGACACTAATATTAATAATGAGTAAACAAATTTTCAGGTTATGTAATTAGCAATTAACATATGAAGTTAATTAACGAATGATTGATTGATTGATTGATTGATCGATTTATTGAGTGATCATCGATTGATTGATTGATTGATTGATTCATCTTCGATTGATTGATCGATCGATTGATTGATTGAACTAAGGAACAACCTCATGTAAACAACTTAGTTCAACTTATGTCTTATTGAATTATAGCATTCTGCGTGGAGAGAAAGAGCTTCGTAGTGCTAATAACACGTTGGCCCAGGTGCAGGAAGTAATGCAACCCATGCAACAAGTCATGAACGATGCTGCTTCCATCCTGGACTCTGAAACATCATTCGAGACCGTTGATCTTGGACATGCGCGAAAAGAACTCCAAAAAGTGAACGTAAGTATGATGTTTGAGTTTCATCCTCGTAGTAACCTTAAAGCTTTGAGTAACTTATTGGCTATTTCTATTACTAATTCTTCAGGTGACTCGTTTCAGTTTAGGTAATCAAGCTCTTTACAGGAGTGTTAGGTTGCTACTTGAAGAAAAAAAAGGCTTTCAAAAACGAATTTAGAGCTTTTAATGAGATATTGAAACTAACTTTACAGTTTGAAGCAGAAGGAACTTTATTTTTGCAGATTACGCGTTATGGTTGCTTTATAGTTTTGTTTTCAGTGGAGGAAATGATATGATTTGAAGTCTCGATTTCCATTTGCAGCAAATGATTGACGTTCTGGATACAACTGAGGTGAAACTGGTGCGCCTGTCCAAGCAGGTTACCAACAATGAGTACATCATCACCATTATCAAAGAGGGCAGAGTCATGCAGGTTCGTCTTAAGGAAAGGAAAGTGAAGCTAGAGAAGTTCATCAAGACTGTGGAGATATTCCAAGGAACGGGACGTGAGATTGAAACAAAAATCCAGGGGATCATGACGTTTGTCTCTGTGGAGGTACTAGTTACCGATGTGGAGAACATTAAGGATCAACTGCGACACGTTCAGGTTTGTGGGCCGTATAAGCAAGTTTAAATTCAACTTCAAAGTTGACTCTGATTTCAGTCACATTAAATTCATTTTCTGCACTGTTCGCTTTTTTGTAGTTGTAAATTCAAACTACTGAAGTACTGTTTACTCAAAGAATTATGTAGGAAGAATATACAAGACATCAATTAGTTGATTTGTCCTATTGATTTAACTAGAATATCAGGGAAGTGAAACGCTTAATGCTATTTTAGTCTCTGAAATCAGCGGTAACTATGAATACAAATCTGCAATTTGTTTTTGTAGTTACTGGTCCATTTTTACCTTCAATTATTTTAACCTGTTGTGTTCAGTATCTGCTCTCCTTCTACTTATTGAAATAAAGAACTGAAAAGTAGAATTTGTAGCATTGTGGTAGTTGTTTTTCTACAATATTCTTCAGTATACGCAGGTGCAAACGACCCCCTTTGTGAAAGTCAAGAATAGGAAAGTCTCCTTTAACTTTGAGAAAAAACCTTTTACAATAATCTCATTCAAATTATTTTTATCTTTAAAACCTTTATTTCCGTATTTGACCGAGTAAGCACCCACCCCACCTCTTCCCCTACAGCAGTAAAATTTCTCAGGGAAACATGTCCATGGACCCCCTAGATTGCTTGTGCCTTTGGCACTCTAAGACTCCCTGCCCTTCAGTCTATCCCCTCTCAAAAAATCCTGGTGACTCTTAGGTTCATTGATACAAGGAGGTTTATTGGGGAAAATATAGTGAGCCACGAAAGCAGACTACATTGTAGCGTGTTTTCATTCCTTGCATCTTTGATAACCAGAAACATTTTTTATGATTCTTCTAATCGACAGAACCTCGAGGAAGAAGTAGTAATACACCGAAGGAAAATCGACACAATGGAGGAAAGTGGGGAATGGATCATTAAAACAAGTAATAACAACCCTGAGGTAATCAGTGACATTCGGTCAAACATCTCCAAGGCGAAATCCACCATTGACGAAGTGACAGTAAGACTAAACGACCGCCGGAGAAGACTCGAAACTGCTTTGTCTGAAAACCAGAAACTGCAGATTACTTTTGATGATTTTAGCTCGCGTGTTGGTAAAGTGGACAAGACATTGGCACGTGCCAAGCCTGTGTCTGCGATGTACATAGAGATTAAGGAGCAGAGAATATCGCATGAGGTAACTCATTTTAGTCATTGACATTTATTTTCATCATTATAGTTAAAATGTCTTGAAGTTCAAATTTGCTGTTCGTTGTCAAGGGCAAGGGTTAAAGTGGACAAAAACGTTTAGCCAGAATAAATAATTATGAATTATCTGTAGACTAATGTGAATCTGACTTTGGTTAATGGAGTTGTAGTAATTGTAATAGAGTGATAAAACTTCATTTGTTTGAAATTAGGCGGTAGTAATTGACATTAAGCCGAAGGAAAGGTTCTTGAAACATCTACTAGGTTCAATTACCAGGAAGGCTCAGTTATTTTTTAGTAAGCCAGGTTATGTAATCGAGACAAGATGCTTGCCAATACATCAAGAATTTTTTTTAGAAACCAACATTTTATTAATATTATAATACATTTAATTGATCAGAAATGCAGATAATAGCTAGGAACCGGGAAAATTACCCGGTTGTTAGCTCGATTTTTCCGGCTGTAAAAGCGAGTACCCATCTCAAAAAAGACTTACTCTCCTTCTCCATACCAGCCTTGATGCCCACATTTCTACGCCCCTGATTAATATTATCGGTTATGCGCATAAAGAAACGTTTTTTAACGTGCTTTTGTATTTTATTAATAAGGGGGGAAATGTCGTTGCATTGTGTTAACTTTATAAATGATACCTAACAACGTTTCTTTTGTCACCTACCTATTTCGCCAGAGCTTTTTCTAACTGGGACAGTTCAAAGGTCTTTCTATTCGACTTACACTCTGTTCTTGCTGTTCATTTTCAGGTCATTGTGCGAGAGGTTGGTCGCCTTGTTCCAGTTAGCGACTACGTACTGCCAGCTGCAAACAAGGTGATCGAGGAGAGTCAACCAGGAGCAGATAGAGACAGTTTCCAGAATAAAGTAACAGCTGTCAGTACGTTGTGGATGAATGTTCGAGTGAGAACCACGGACCGCCAGCATGTGATTGAGCATGTGTTCCCTGCTGCTCAGAATTATGATGATGCATCTAAGGGAATTACTGATTGGTTGAAGGACACAGAGCATAAGTTTATCTCTCTCAGTCCAGTCCCCTGTGATGTGAATAGTGTTAACCAGCAGCGAACAAACTTGAAGGTACTGTTACCGACTGCACTATTTTTCATAGTTGTTTGTCTTTAAGCATTCTCTTATATTATGTTGGATTGTCTTGAAGCTTTAACGGCACAATTTAAGCTCCTAAACTCCTAAGTTTGATACTTTTCTAAAATGTTTTAAAAAGAGACTAACCTCCTTACCGTCGCAAAGTTTAAATGAATTTAGTCAAAAACTTCAATAAACCAGTTTCGAATTCACAGTTGCTGCTGATTAGAATGACTGCAGATTCATTTTATACAGTCTTAGCCTCGTTTTGTTGTTAAATATTGAAAAATACTTGCGAGAGAGAGCGAGAAGTTACAACTCCAACACTACACACAGTTGAAAGTAGTGTAAAACTGCTTTGGCATTTAGGAATACTTAACTTCATAGTGAGGCTAAGACTGTTCAAATTGAGTCTGCTGTCACTGTAGAAAGCAGCAGCTACAAATGCGAAAATGATCTATTCTGTTCTGAAAAGTTAACTGCATCGATTGAAAAATTTTTGTTGCCACCCAAATTTGGTTGCTTTTGTTGTTGGTTGTAAAAATGCAATTAGCCAATATCGAAGATACCATAATACTCTTTGTTTGTCCACCCAAAATTTTGCATAAGCTTGTTTCCAGTTTCTCTTGAGGTCATTGTAAGTCCCAAGAGAAAATGGAAAAAATGCTTATGCAAAATTTTGGGTGGACAAACAAAGAGTATTATGGTATTTTTGATATTGGCTAATAGACTATTTTGTAATTATTTATTTACAGTTATTACAAGATGACATCAAGAACCATAGCTCTGTTTATCAATTCTTTCTGTCTGCTGCAAAAGCCTTGGAAAAGGCTTGTAACGATGTGAATATCCAAGTTGGACTTCAGCCAATAGAACTGTTAAACCAGGAGATTGAAAACCGCTGGGCAGTAATGACGCAAGTCGTTGAGGAGAAACAGCGCAGTTTAGAAGACACCCAGAAGAAACTATCAAGATACCATAGTGCCTTGAACCAAGTGCGCTCCCTGTTGAACCAGGTTGAAGAGGCTTTAGAATCCCAGGAGGGACTGGGTGCGGATGCTGATCAGGCGAAGGTTAACCGTGAGACATTGAAGGTAGATGGAATAAGTTTGCTTTTTTTTTTCTTTTTTTTTTCTTATCAATATAAACATTTTAACGCTTCGCAGCCAGCAAAAGAAATTTAACAGGAAGATTGTAGAAGGTCTATATAGTAAAATAGCAATAGATAATACCAGGGGCGATTGGTGTTCGCAGTGTCAATAAATTAATTCTTTGCAAAATCGTTAATAATTTCGCTGCGGCCATTTTGTATCCGAAGAAACACGTACCAATCATGTTCTTGATCGCGGGCTCAAGCTTGATGCTATCTCAGTCTGAGCAATTTTCGTGAAGGTACCATAAATGCATTGACTTCATGCACGACCGTGAGTGGCATGGTAGTAAACACGTGCTTCAACGTTTTTCGGGTTTTTTGTGAGTAAATGATGTTTAATTCATTGCAAAGAAACACTAGTGATAATTATCACATAATCAGAAAATTGTCAAAACGTCGTATTTCGTGTCAGACCTGATGGAGAATTTTGATCAGCATTTCGCATATTGGTCAAATCTGTAAATTATTGAGAATATAAGTTTTCTTTGTATCAATATCTTTACGATATGTAATTCTTTCATAAACTGAGCGGTAAAAAGGAAAAAAAAATAAAATTTCTTTTTGGGAGGAAAACTATTTCGTGAGCAAAAAAATACAATGATTGAGTGGACATTGTGAGAATCAAACTTTGGTGTTCGTTATCAGCGTATTTCAAGCTATCAATAAAAATCATGCATCACTATTTACGATTTGTTCTAATCAAGGTTACTCTTTGAAATACAAAAATTTATCAAATTTTATTTTTTGATAGAAAACACTTGTCCTTAAAAGCAGCTTTAAAAGTAAATTTTTTTTTCAAATGCTAATTTTGTTCTTAAGATATTTCAAGGGAAACTGCTATCGGAAGTAAACAAACAAGTTGGCGGTGTTATTTCAAATACGATTTTCTCAAAACAAAATTTAACACTACTTACGGCTCTATTATAAAAAGTTAAAACGCGATCAGTTTCTTATCTATCGCCACAAAATTTTGCACAATGATAACTAATATCATGAACTCCAAAACGGTGTCAGGAAATTTAGAAATTCAATTTAGTTTTCTTGTTATAAAGTCAATTCTAAGCATTTATGTCTTCGAAATGTAAAAGTTTGTTGAATTAGCTCCAAAAATTTAATGTCGCATGCTATTAAAATCCCTGACACTGTTTTGGAATTTAGGTTAAACTAATTTTTTTATCAACAAAAAAATATTCGAGAAATTAAAATGTCGGTTAGGTGGAACTCTGCAAAGGAAAACTTTTCAGTCTAAATTAACGAGGTCGTCTTCGCATAAAAAGTAATTTCAAAATAACAATTTATACCATTATTCAGAGAATTTATTTCATAACCTTTCCAACGGTTTATAGGTTGAAGGATGTGTGACGTTAAAAAAAGAAGATATAAGGTATAATCTGAAAACACAGCTCAAAATGTACGGTAACTATAGCGGCTAAATTCTATTTGTTTTGTTAGACTTTGTTGTCAACTCTGGCAAATGCTAAGGAAGATCTAGAGCAAGTGGCTAAGACTGCAAGCGACCTTGTACAAAATACGGACAACGATTTGATAAACGTAACACCCATTCAGGATGAACTTGGAGCCCTCAGTGAAAGGTATGAAAGTAGGGCGGGAGATGTTTTAAAAGTTAAAACGTTTGAACGTTTTTCCGTAAATCGTCTGCTTAAAGCTTCGAAATCGTTCTAAAAAAGCAAATTCAAACCATGCAAGTTCAGAAAGCTTGTTATTTTAAAATTTATTTGTCCCTTTTTATAAGGGACTTAAAGCCCACTTTAAACAAACAAAATGACTTTAATAGCTCAAAGCTATTTAAAAAGATTTTGCGTGCATCGCTTCGCTTCTTTATTTTATCGCTTCAACTTCAGTTTTCACTTTTTATTAGCATATTTTTTCTCTTGTACATTTAAGAACAATAT
>JAOBBB020097586.1:0-13368 GCA_025331005.2 Zoanthus gigantus
TCTCCTCTACATCCAACACAATTAACTCTCGATCCCCTCTCAGACCCAAAACTACCCTCGCATTTTTCACAAGCTCTTATCTCTCCTTTCGGTCTTTCACTTTCTTCCCACATTCACTTCTCTGCCTCTGTAGGTGCTTGTCCAGCCTTTCTTTGGGCGTCTTGCAGAATGGACAGAGCTTTGCTTTTCTGTTCTTCTCGTACTTTGACTTTCGATCTTTCTTGGTTTCTCTTTTTGTTATGGTAGTGAGACCCTTTGCCCTTCTTTTTTCTACGTCGTGCACCTGATTAAGATGTCTGTTAATATTTATTACGTAAGTGTCACACATTGGGCACTTTGACTTTTTTTGTTTCTGCTCTTTTGGGATCTTGTACCCTCTTTCCTTGACTGCTTCAATTACTTCCTCGTCTGTGATGTCATCGAAGGTAGGAAGTGCTTCATCTGGATATTTGAGCATCCAATTTTGATTTAGGGACCAGAGACTGACTCTGACATCATCTTCCCACTTCTTATTTATCAACTGCGCCCCACGTAGCTGCACCTCGCAGTTTCTTAAAGATTTCGACAGAGAGTTCCTCAACAAATCATGATGATATAATTAAAGCTTGAAAGGAAATATAAACACTCGAAAAATCACAGATTTCGCTGAAACTTGCATATATCATGTAATTTGAACCCGCTGATTATGATTTTGGACAAAACAAGGCTTTTGATTTCGGCTTCATTTCGTTCTCAGCCGCGTCGGGCTAAAGCGTCTACAATTCTTGAACATGAAAACAAGAAACAATCTCACATCGCATTACATGTCTTGGCTAAGAGCCACCTTTGTTTACTCATGAAGTACTCGGTGTGGCTTTCATTTTTGCCATTCATGCGCTTGTTTTGAAACTTTGCAACCATATTTCCCCAAAGGTGGAAACTTTCCCCCACTCTCGTCCCCACCACAACCACCTTTCAATGATCCTGCATTCGCCCCTGAAAAAAAAACTACATAAAGGACGTCGGCAATCACAAAATCCGAATTTAAGAAACTTATGCAAATGCACAATTCAAACTGCTGCTTGCTCGTGTTTTATCTCTTTGGTAACGTCAGTGAAGTGACTGCCTCGCTAGAGTTAGCCCATCACAAACATTCATTTGAAACTTGCTGGTATTAAAAGCAAGAAGCTTTCCGTTCCACAGGATAAAGCTGCACTTAGATTTGCTTCTATTTGCTTCTATAGGATATTGTGAACGGAAGTGTGAGCAGTCCGGATACAAAACTAAAAAGTTTGTTTCGGTTGTTGCTTCATACTTATTTGCAAATGGCACAAAAGTACACTGCAAGTAACAGCCACTCTTCAAGATGTCACAGTGACACAAGAACAAAATACATCAAAGATATGTAAACACACCGTAATTGTAAACTAGAACAATGTCTCTCATGGTTAAAAGCGTGGTAATTGAGCCCATACAAATAGCTTGAACAAATTTCTTGATAATCTATGTTCACCAGCTTTTCTTCCACTCCAGCCGAAAGTACCTCCAAGTTTTAATCTTTGCTTACCAAGTTGGACCCATTGAAAGCCAAAGTTCACTGAAAGCGCCTCTACGGCGTCTAGTACATATTATTATAATGCAGCCTATAAATTTCGAAAAAGCTGAGTGCTAAGCCAAGCGTCATTTAAGCTAAAGTGCCACTGGCCGACTCAGAAGACTTTACACATTCCAAGTTTCAGTTAGGAACAAATAGTTGAAAGGTGATTTGTTAGGGTTCCACCGAAGTGATCGAGAGGTTTATCGCACCGTCCCCCAGCCTCCTGCTACTGCGGGCTTGAAACAAGCTGAGCTAGAGAACAAAGTGAAAGCAACTGCCCATAACAGTAAATTAGGCACTGAATCATGAGCTTTGATTTAGCATTGAAATGCACAAAAATTATTTACGCTCATCTACAAAGTGAAAGAAGAAAGTTTAACTAGTTTCTTTCTTTTCTCTGCTCACAAAAAATGACCATCGAGTTGAATGTGGGTAATCCATGAACACAGCGTTTATTTGTAATCTACCAACCTTGCTACAAAATTACAAGTCATTGTAAAATATGGCCATCCACTAAACACGTTTAGTGCGAAATTGTGGAAAATCTTTGAACATTAATGTTTTTCCAATAAACCTGAAATAATCCTAATACAATTTCAGATTATCTACTGACAAAGATAGTTACTGATTATATCTAAAAGATATTTTTGAGTTATTGCCTCATAAACTAATAAAACTTAGCTATAAGTTATCATGAAAGGAGACACTGCACAGCAGTGACAAACCATTTTTATCCCAGATACATATTTATATAGTTACCTGATTTATTAGCGAAAAGTTATATAAGGCGAACACAATGTTTATGAAAGATATCCATATTTTAAACTTTTTATTCGCCTTATATAATTTTTTACACCTTTTTATAGTTTATAATACTTTATTAGCGACGAACTACAAATTCAACAGCTGTGAATCCATTGTAACTTGAAGGTCAGGTAAAATATTGTTGTTAATTAAAATGTAAACTTAACGTATGCGAACTATTTTAATGATCAAAGTTTAGATTCATGCTAAATATTGCATTACTTCCGCGTCCCTGGGGAAAAGGTTAAGTTCAAAAGACTGCACTTGCTTATTCAAATTCGGCCTGCGGTATGCAATATATAACGCTTCGCTTACTCGACGTCTCAGCCAATGTTGAACTATTGTCAAATTTCCCATGTAAAATTATGGGTGGGGTTTTCCTTCTTCAGGTGCCTTGCCGGTTCGGCTTGTTTAGTAACGTTTTAATGTTCATTTTTTATACATACCGAGATTTTCTTATGAAAATTCATTATGAGAAAATCCAGTTCACATTTTTTTAGCCAATCAGAGAGGCGAAACGATTTTCTCACACGTGAGAAAAGTGTTTCGTCCAATCACAAAGCACCTTCAAGACGAATCGTGTTTTCGACAGCTTTGATCCTTTCTCTTGTTCACAAAATAATTTCAGTGTACTCGAGCTTTTTGTAGTTTTATCTCAAACTTTTCAAGAACTTAGAAGCTTGAAAGCCTGTAATTATCGTTGATAGCCAACCAGCACACGAAAATTCGTGATAATATTGACTTTGTTAAAATATTTGCTAATTGTTAATACTGGAAACATTTTAGCTAACGAGAACTTTCATTTTTTTATTCAAAATGTTTGAGTATTAAGCTCATTATCAACATAGTACCGGTTGAGAGTTTTTGTAAATTCAGTGATATTTTTCTGATGAAAACGAATCAGTTTAAAGGTAAATAAATAACAGCAATAAAATCCCAGTATGTATAAAGTAAACAAATTACAGCATGGAAAGCACTTTGTATGGGATTTTTCGCACTACTTGATTTTGTATCAGAAATCTCAATCGTTCCTGCGCTCACTCAGATACATCACCAACTCATGCGAAAATCCCATACGCTGACGATGAACTTAAATAGTTCGAAAACGTTTAGTTTGCATTTTCACTAACAACAATTTTTTACCCGATCTTAAAAAATTTTAACCTTGGCGGATTATATCAACCATTACAATTTATACACTCAATCCTCCCTTATCGGAACGTCTGACATACGGGCACGTCCACCTAGCGGGCTGTATCGCATCATCACGTGGACAATTAACCATTCAACGGTAATTATGTAATAATTACGTATTTCCTTATTAGACAAAATAGCATCAGCTGCAGCTACATGTTAAAAGAAGCGAAAGCAATCGGTAATGACGCTGGAGACAAAATTAGAAGTAGTAAAGAGCATGAAAAGGGAACTTCTCAACGAGCTGTTAGTGATAGGTTTGGAGTCACCAAATCTACAGTTTAAACAAGAGAAAAATAGCTGATGCTACTGCATCGAGCGACTCAAAAGCACTCTCAAACAAAAAACGCTGCATCATTCGTCATCCAAACTTTCATCTTGCAGACGCAGCCTGTTGGTAATAGTTCTGTTAGCTTTGGAGCGCACCAGTTTCTGGCGTGTTATTACAAGAGAAAGCAGGCTCGTTTTTCGTAAAGCTATATCCTGATGCTGGCTCACAGAGCCTCAGGGCAGTGACTAGATTTTTAATGCGGATGAGAGAGGGTTTTGGTGGCGTATGACCTTCAACCTGCCTAAACTCTGGATGAGCAACTCGTGCAGCTAATTTCAAGAAAACCAAAGAGAGAGTGACACTTTTTGCATGTGCAAATGCACCTGGCAGTCACCGCCTTCAACTGGCCTTTAATAACAAAAGTGCCAGGCCCAGATACTTCCAACACATGGATATGAATTGCTTACCAGTGCACTATTCACAGAGAAAGTCGTCGATGGACTGTAGTATCTTTAATGACTGGTTTCACAAAAGATTTGTAGTGAGAATGGACTAGAAAAAAAGCATTTTTACTCTTGACAACGCTCCATCACATCCATCAACAGAAACATTGCACTCAGATGACGGCACGATTAAGACAATTTTTCTCCTATCTAATACCACTGCTGTCATTCAACCCATGGATTAAGCAATACTTGACCCATGTAAACGTCGTCTTAAAGAAAGCTGCAGGCACTTTGGAGGATGAGTCAACAAACTCGGAAAACCTGAAGGTGGTCTACATCCTGAATGCGGCCATTATGATAAGGACTGGCGTAATTTCCTTGTTGATCCGGTTGAGAAAGATTACAATGAGAACACACCTGATTTTGCTCCCGCTGAAACTACTGTTCACGGACAGGACATACAGGATGTTGTAGATAAGGGGGTGGAGGGCAGACTCCAATGAGCCTGGTCATCAAATTTTTGACGAAGATGAAATTGTAGAGAATATGATGGAACGTGAAGAAGATGATCGTGACAAGTAAATTTCGGATGAGGAAACTGCAGCTGGTCGTGTTACTACCAGTGAAGCATTTGATGCCCTTGGCATCACAATGCACTAGCTAGAGAAAACAAATGCTGATGCCACTCACATGCTGCTAGAAAGAAAGTGGCTTGAAGAAGCTGCTAGAATATCAGTCAATGAGGCACACTAGTATCATTACGTTTTTAGTTGTTTAGAGATACACTTATATGTATATCTAAATTTATTGTACTCATATATACATGATTATAATCATTAAAATCAATTTGATCGAGGATGTTCCGAGTTACAGGCATTTCTGAATTATGGGTAATCTCTGATCCCAAGGTGCTCGGATAAGGCAGCATTGAGTGTATTGGATTCTTTAAAATATACATACATATCAATATATTGTACATGACACATAAACAAATACCTTAATTTCCGGAGTATAAGCCACAACGTTTTTCACACGCTTGAACTCTGCGGCTTAAAAAATGATGCGGCTAATTTATGGATTTTTAAGGCATAACGAGCTTCATGTCGCCCTATCATTTAGCCTCGTTACATCAGAGCAATGCAATTGCCAAAAAGGTAACAGTCAACCAACATGCAAACTTTACCTGCGGCTTATAGACAAGTGCGCCCTACATTTGTACACATTTTACATTATTTTAGTGGGTGCAGCTTATATTCACGTGTACTCAAATTACGCTAACTTGTGTAAGTTTTTTCTACAAGCAAAATATTTAAGAAAGTGTTTCAACCTACTATAGCATTATTTTGAAAAGTCTTTTTTTCAAATCAGCAAACTGTTTACATTTTGGATATATTTAATTTGAAATTTTTATTTAGTAGATGTTCTTTAGAACGTCTGCCAATTCTTTGTCGCAAAATTCCTTCAGTCTTCCATTTGATAGTAAATCTTTATAGAGTGGAATAACAATAAAACACGAGAGATGAGGCCGTTCATTCGACCAACTGGATTAATCCTTCACATCGTCTCCTTCCAGTTCATCATCGCTTCTTTCTGCATCGACCCAGTCTCTTTCACTCTCTGCTTCCAGCCTCGAACACGTCGAGTCATCCACTGGTGGTAACAAATTATTGTCTTCCAAAATTTTGTGAATGTCCTCGCCTAAAACACACAAAAGATCGTTGCTGTATAGATTTACCTGGGCTAAGATAAACACAAATTATGTACTTCATCGCGTTTTTCTGGCGTTCAAGCATTTTGCATGAGCATTTTGCAACCGCAATAATAGCTCTCCTATCGTTCCATCTCTGCAAGTTACCCCTCTAGGCACCGTGAATGATTCTTTATTGCGTCTTATTTCTCGATTTTAACATTTAGAAGCTATAAAGCACGGGGATATTTTGAATCAAAGACACTACACTCATGGTCTATCGCTTTTCAGACGAACGCCAAAAGCACTGGATAACAAAATAACTTGATTATCAAATCATATGCACAAATGTATACAACCAAGTCAACCATGGAGAAATCGAACGAACTTGTTACACATTATAATGCTGTAAATGTCCTAGGTTGCACAGATAAAGTAAGGTTAGTTTTCTCCAAGAAAAGACAACCAAAATCAAACTGGTTCGCCTCTGACCAGTTGTCTTTTTAATGTGTCGTGTGTTTTGGCTATTCTAAATCCCGTTTTAACCATGTTAATAATATTATAATAACAAATATTATTATATTCTCAGCAAAATATCTCGTTTCTGATTGGATCATTGCGAATGCATAAAACAGATTATAGGGTGCATTTTAGGTGATTGAGTACAGTACTGAAGTTGCTATGGAAATACTCGCAAGCACCAAATTTGAAAATAAAAACAAAATAACTGACGGTCGTTTTGCTACTTCAAAGCAAAGCAATGTTGAGCAACTAAAAGAAAATTCTAAAAACCAAAATAGCTTCAAAAACACCGACCAAAAACTTGAAGACTACGAGTACGAAGAGCTCGCTAAAATGTTGCAAGTATTGAAGCGTCTACACTGCATTATTGAGAATGTAATAAACAAAAGATCGCATGAGCTTGCATGTGCATTTCTTGATTTATGGTCGCTCGTAATGTTTGGAAGTTTTCAAATTGCACTTGCCTTCGGCTCATGCAATTTTGATACTTTCGAAACATCACTCACGCCCATAAATTACAAAATGCACTCTCATTTATGTGATTTTCTATACTTATTATCTTTATCGTTGTTATTATTATCAATATATCATTATTCAGTTCACAATTGAAATGACATCCGTTTCCAATGAGGGCAAAAAGATATCATTCCTGGACACAAACTGCAAGATAGATCCCGAAGGCAACGTAGAGGTTAATGTTCACCGCAAAGCAACACACACTAACAAATATCTAGCGTTTGACTCCCACAACCCAGCAGAACATAAGAGGGCAGTGACCATCTCACTCATGAATCGTGCGTCAGAAATACCATCAAACACCAGGGTCATGCGTGACTTAAGAGATTAATGGTTATCCATCTTCATTCATAAAGAGAACTTATGAACCCCAGCCTGCCGTAAATGAGAAGAATGGTAATCAACAATAAACTTTCGCCATAATTCCATACGTCAAAGGTGTTTCAGAACGTGTGGCAAAAATTTTAGGGAATTCAATATCAAAACAGCTTTTAAACCAATCAAAACGTTAGGACATATTCTTAAAAAACCAAAGGATCGACCAAGTGAGTGGCAAGTGAAAAGCATTGTGAAAAAAGCATCGGTGAATCAAAAAGATCTTGGAATTGCCGGGGCAGTGAACACAAGCCCGGCACACGCCCTGAAAACTTCTCAGCGATAAAACAACATGCAGAAACTACAAATCATGACATCCATCCGAAATATGTAGAAATCAAAGATAGGAGCATTAATAATTTAAGACAAAGACAATTTTTGGAATCTTGGCATTCCGAGGCGGATAACAACTCTATTAATGAAAGGAAAGAACTCCCTCGGGTCTACAAAGCCTTTGTGAAGCAAAGTGCTTAACTTGTCGAATGATGAAACATCAAGCATATTTTAACTCTGACAAAGGTCACAGATAGTGATCGAAAATTTAGTTTTAAAGTTTTAAGTACGTGTTTTATAACGTCTTTTACTATTTTAAGCTTTTAGATCAGATTCAAACCTCTTAACAATAATTATATATCATTATTATTATTATCAAAAAATATTTCTTGTATCAAAGGCAGATGTTATACCGCTGAATATTGTTAAGAGAGCAAGTCAATGATTAAGGGTTTCTAAGTCCTTTCTCCTTGTAACTAGCACTCTAGCACTTTTCTTAAAATCTTTCTCGTTTCTCGTACAAACTCAGTCTTGATTTTTATACCTAGCTTGTCGAGCCATTTACTCAGGCTTTTCAACACACTACCAAGAGCCCCAGTGAAAATAGACACCACTTTCACCTCTTTCATTTTCCATATCTTTGCAATCTGCCATCTGATGTCCTGGCTTTTGAACTTTTTCTGTTTCTTTCTTGCAAATTCTGATGTCACCACAATGATGGCACACACTTTGTTTTCTTAATGTCTAGCCTTCGGGCCTCAATGTACTTTGATATCCCACAGCAATTCGATCTTATTATTCTCCACACAACCAAGTAGTGCAAGCTCGCGCTATTTTTCTTACTCTCCAGCTCACATTTTTACACAATTTCCAAAAAAAGTACGATTTTCGCCACCCTATTGTCTTCTTTTATCTCCTGCTGTGCCAAGTTCTTACACTCAGCAACAATATTGGAGACACTTTCAGTGTGATCACCTCAAAGAGTCAACAAAGTGGGGATTCATTTTACTTATCTACATGGTATTTAAAGCTGTTGGTTCTTAATGCTTGTTCTTTTGCAGCACATATTAGGGATTCCGTTTCTACTTTCAGATCACCAGTTCTTAGTCATCTCCAAGATTCGTCCCATTCAACCATCAGTTTTTAAAACCCCGTTGCTCTCACCTATCAGAAGTGTATACATATAATCCCAAGTTGTTTACCTCACTTTTAATACAGCCTTCACAACTGGTAAGTCCTCAATCACCTCATGTTCTAGGCCCCATTCATAGTAATTAATTTTCGGTCTTCCTTCTATGTCCAACTAATTTTGCCTGCCCCATACCTTAATACAGCTACAGCCGAATGTTTAATCTCATTACGAGCATAGAGTTTGGATCTGATACGAATCATGGAGATGGCTAAAACCTGGTGATCTGAAAATATCAAACCGACCAGTTAGCCTAGTTGGTGAGGTGCCAATCTATTTTGCAGAAAGCTCGAGTTTGATTCCTGACCAGACCAACACTAAGGGTCTAAAAATAATTGAGAAGGTGCTGCATTTGCTAACATTTGCAAATGGTTAGACCTTTGCATCTTCTCGGGTATTAAACTGTAGGCCCAGTCTCTAGACACTCTATTGGGGGACCTAAGAGAACCCACACACTTGTCGAAAAGAGCAGGGTAATTATCCCGGTGTAGTGGTCTGTCTGACTCACTGAGGGCATTTACGGTTGTTTCAAATATATATCATGTCAGCTGCTGTTGCAGACAATCGAAAACTCTCAACTCTTAAAGCTCTGTATTCATTTGTAAAGTGCTTAGAGCTTACATTAGCGTTATATAAAAATCATTATATTACTACTATTATTACTAATTTCGCTCATCGGATATAATTTTTCCTGCATTGATCTTTAATTTCTGTCTCCTTAATCTTGTCTAGTTCAACATTCCTAAAAACTTATAACCATCCACCTCCACCTCTCTTATAACTTGTCCGTCTGGAAGTGTCACTCCTTTAAGTTTAACAAGTTTCCCTCTTGTCACGATCAAATCTTCATTTCTTTAAGCCAAACTCAACGTCTTTGTCTTAACTGCATATATGGACGGTTTGTATAAGTGAACCAAATCTGGTCCTGATCTTTATCAAAAAGTTTTTAAATCGTCCATAAACAACAGATGATTGATTTTAAACTCTTTGTTATCCCATTCATAGCAGGCTTTCGTCTTCCTTAAAATCAACGTCAATGACACTATTCACAATACAAACAAAAGAGGTAACAAGTTATCAACCTGAAAGATACCGCATCTGATGGACAGGTCACCCATACTTTCCCACCTGTTTTTAACACATTCTTAAGACAATAATAAAGGCGCTCAGCATTTTTCTCATGTTCTTTTTGAACACCCCAGATACTATTCCAATATTTCTCAGCATCAGGTATCTCTATCTCCCCTTTTTATTCTCCATCCATTCAACAAAGACTCTCTTCTGATCGACTCCCCAGAGGCGATTTTGCCTGTACTGAGTTATCCTTTATTCATATCTTTTTATCTTAGCACTTTTTGCAAGTAACTGTTGGTTTAACTCCTCAATAACAATTGATAACGAGCTGTGAAGATTATTCATCTAGTAGGTGTTAATGGGAAAAAAGAATTAAATTTTGTACTAGACTTATATTTAAACTGACGATGTTTCATCCAAAACCAGCAGACTTTATCAGGTCAGTGGTGGAGTCGTGACTAGTCATGTAATATGTGTGACTGGTCACAAGAGACAGTACGAAGTGTTGCATAGCACATCATCCTATGCTTTTGATAGTTTGAAGCAGAGGCCCCCCTTCTTGTTGAGGCTGGGTGCCTTAACCCTCTCCCAAATAGATTCTCTCACCCCTTGCTTTATGCTCCCTTACGAAAAGCCCATTTTGGATAGCCACATTTGCCGAGGGCATTCCCAACACAGGACACCTCCTCATTAATGTCACTCTGCTTGGTAATGAAGCTGTTGGCCCAATACTTGAGTGACCCAATGGCACCCAGCTTGTGGATCAGGGGGTGATGTGAACTGAACTGTAGGTAATGATTGGTATGTGTGGGCTTGCGGTACACCTTGGTACTCAAAGGACCGTTGTGACCAAGATTTTTGGCAGTTTCTAGAAAAGCAGTGTGCTGTCCTGCACCTCCTTCTGGGTAAACTTGATGTTCTCATCGTTGATATGGTCAAAGGGGGTTCTTCTTGCCTACCATGACAAATGTGTCGTCAAAGAACCACACCCAAAGGGTTAAGCCGGGACAGCTCTCCAACGCCCACTGCTTGAAATATTCCATGTGTAGGTTTCCAATGATAGGAGGGACAGGAGATCCCGTGCTTTTTGTATTTGTCTCCATTGGTGAAATACGTGGTTTTTAAGCATAAAGTAACCAATTTGAGAAATTTGATCTATTTATAGGTCTGTGAGTGCTTCAAGGGTCTCATCTCTTGACAAGCAATCCCTTACGACTGTCAGGGACTTGCCTGTGGCGATGATGGTGAACACGGCACTCTCATCGAACGAGGTTATGATCTTTTTGTTCTGTATTACCGACCCCTTGACCCTTCATACAAAGTCTTGAGTTGAGTGTTCATGACTTGGTGTGGCGATTGACCAGCTAGAGTTTAGCGGTATATTTTGAAAGGTTATAGGTTACTGAGCCTATGCTCGGTCGTACAGGGTAGGCTCCACCTAAGGATTTTTGGGAGGAAATGGAGTGCTTGTACTGTGGGCTCAGATGGAGGTTTCAGCATTTACCTGGTTTTCTTCTCGATAACTCCTTTGCAGGCAAGCTTATCCACAAATTTACAGGTTTTTTCTCTTCTGCCATTGGTGGAGTTTTAGCCAAGAGATTTGTAAGTGGTCTTGAAAAAAAGCTTTGCACTTGTCATTGTAATCAGACTTGTTAAGTATGACTGCACATCTGCCATTATCAGGCAGAAGCACAACAATGTTATCATTGTCAAGGCTGATCTCTCCTACCTAGGGATCTTAGGAGACGCATTTTAAGTTTTTAATAATTGAAGAAACCTTGTTCCGTAATTCTGCTTTCGCATCTTGGTCTGTTTAATCGCTGACTCGACTGCAGCAATGTATTCACTACACGAAGGAAGATTAAGCATAATGGCAAAATTCATTCCTTTGGCCAGAACTGATTTTTCCACACTGTTAGCTGGTGATCAGATAAATTCCTTATCCACTTGCCATTTAAACATTTATCCAACTTTTATTCTTTTGTGGAGTGGGCTCTTTGATAGCAAATCTGCAGCCTGAAGAACATTTTTATGTGTTGTTTTTTTGTTTAGTGCTGGGATACTGTAGTTGTTGGTTGGCCTTGTTAATGAATTTAATCACTCTTGCATGACCGCTGTTAGGTAACTTGTCAGATAACACATTAATTAACTATTGTTTTTTTTTTCTACAACCCTTTGATTGTTAAGTTTACCTGCTTCACTCGTAGGTTGAGCAGTTTCCTCTCTACCTTGTGTAGAATGCTGTTCACCCGATGACCTTTCACAACACTAGAAAGCTAAGTTCGCATACATCTCATGTTGAAATGTGATAGTTCGCAATGAACTGTGAAGATTATCATCTAGTAGGTATTAATGAAAAAAAAAGTATTACATTTTGTACTGGATTTTGGTTAAACTGACGATGTTTCATCCAAAACCATCGGATTTCATCAGGTCAACCGTTGATAACCCTTTTACCTCATTCAACAGTTCTTGACAAGATCCCTAAATTTCACACCTCTTTTACTCCTTTTCCAGTATCATAATATCTTTCCTCGGGCGTTTAATGTCCCATTCAATCCTTCTTTTCCACCAAGGTTCGGTTTTCCTACCACCTCTGACCCCTTTTAGATCAAGATAATGTGCAATCCAAGCTGCACCAGTCCTTATCAAGTAGCTACTATCAGTCCTGTTATCCTTTCTGATAAACTCTAACAGACCATTTACGTTCCATGTTGCTTGTCCTATTTTCTGTTGATCTACCTTTATAAACTGAATACTATCAACAGAAGCATTTTCCATTCTTATGTTTTTCATTTAACTCAAACCTCAAATCAATATCTGGATTTACATCTGAAAAATGATTCAGATCACTTTACCAGATGTTGTTCTGAAATAGCAGTGTCAACGTTCACACACTCCTGTTCTTCATCATGTTCTAGATTTTTAATGCCATCCACTCTCCACCTTATTGCGTTTTACCTCACTTAAACTTAATCATCCATTCTTCCTTACAGCCCGTGCCTGGCCACATATCCTTTGCTCAGTCGATTCAAATATTTCTTTCTGTTTCCACTCTTTGAAAATTCTTTACCTGTATCCCCTGATACTAACACCGTTCTAATTTAAGGGTCTACTTCTATAAAAACATTATTCCATCACCACTATATTCACCTGCCTGTTCAATTTCAACTAAGCAGTGGTAGAATGATGACGGGGTCCTTGCTGCTGGGCCGTGGAACACCTGCTGGACAGCGCACCTTCGTAATGCTGCCTCGAGGACCATTCACGTCGTTATTTATACGATTTAAGGTTTCCATTACATTCATAAGGAAGATAGTGTTGATTGAGTTGCCACAAGAAAAAAAAAGATAAGAAAAGAAAAAAGTAAATCAAAGGCTCTATGAGCTACTCATTCATGAGAAATGTCAATCAAAAAATGTCATAGTTGCTTGAAATAGA
>JAOBBB020097666.1:0-13368 GCA_025331005.2 Zoanthus gigantus
ATTTAGATGATTTGGGTATAGTTAAACGAATACGTTCGTAAACAAACATTCTAACCTTTCTGCTCTTGTTCTTCAGAAGTTCCATAATTCGTATAGGTATTCTGCGTGGTTCACGATCACGTATAGATACTCAACAATGCTTGTGGATTTGTTTTAAGTTTATAATTATAGTAGATAGTCCATTTGATATAGCATAGTTCACGATAGATTGTACGCGGTTACCCGTTCCGAAAACGCTCGACTTCTTTTAGTGTAGGTCTACCACGAACAAAAGTGTGTGTAGTTTCAGCGTGTAAGAAGACATATCTAACCTTGAATCACGAGTCATCATTCAGCCGCCATGTTAGCAATGTCCTTTGAAGCTAACGAGGCTAACGTAGCCTTAGTTACGCATGCGCTGTACTACATACACGCATGCGCTTTATAATTCCTTGCTAGACTGCGTTTTGCGTCTCAAGACGAAAAAACATAATAATGAAGGAAAAATTATAACTCGGGTTCCACAGGAAGCCCAAGTAATTATTGCCATCTACTTTTCAAGTGCATTTGTGCTATAAATGCAGGCACGTGTCTCGAACTCACGAGTAAAAGAAGTAAGTTAAAAGGCGCAAAGACGTTTTCGAATTTGTTGATGAAGGTGTTATTCAGAATTATTACTTTCTTAAAACTTTAATTGCCATGTTGTGAAAGCAAGCCAATGATAATTTTAATAACGTTTTCCGAAAAACGATAACTTTGCGTTGATCTGAACAATGGAATTGAGTTTTGAATTGCAAGTTGGGGTTTTCCGAGAAACCGATAGAAACAGTTGTGTGTAACAATCTAGCCATGGTTCTTATATGCTTGTTAAATTAAGGAATTAAAAATACTTTAGTTTTCAGGAGAAATCTGAGTTTTACTGGACGGTACTTGGTGCATTAACAGATTTATTCTATATCTCTATGGGACGCTAAACAAATTAACTGACTTTTTTAGCTCCTAGTTTAACCGTCCGTTGCGGACGTTTCAGTTGCTCCGGTTCTAGTTTTAGACAATTTAACTAAAAATTCTTGATGCAAAGTTGTGAAAAATTTTGTTGGCAGTCTGTCTAAAACAATCTGCATGTAGATTCGCGCGTAAATTGTAACTTCAAGAGGAATCTTTTGTCAGTTGTCTGGCAAAAAATTTGACTCTAGCACCTTCGAAAAGAAATTTGAAAAGTTTGATTACCACTGGGCGTCTTATGGCCAACATCTTCAACAAAATGAGATCAAAAAGTTAACTCACATGCAGAAATGAGCCAAAAAGAACGTGGCAAGTAACTGCAGATAACCGTTTCGAACATATTTCAGTTGGTTCTGAGAAATGAGCGGAGGCTATCGAGTCGAAGTGATGTGCTTCAAACTCGATTACTACACAAATCAGCAAGAAGTTGAGTGTAAGTTGTTCGGATGTAGTCTTAACAAAGAATCTGGATTATTAGTTTGTTTTGAGACACCAATAAGGCCGCTACTGATGTTAATTGCCCTTTGTGTCTTCTGGGATTGTGTGATAACCAAGAATAAATTCGTTTTGTTTTGTTAGCTTGCTAGGAAAAGTTTCTCCAGTGTTTGCATGTTTAGTTTATTGGTTTTTTAAAAAAAGGAAAGTCCTAAAGCTCGTTAAATGTTATTTATTCTACGAGCACATGTCCGCGGATTTCATATTCTGTCAGTTACTGTTTTTTTTTTTAATTTAAACACATAACACCTAGGAGTTAACAAACTCGTTAAAATGTGTACGTGTAAAAAAAAAAAGTCAAATCAAAAATTCTATCTATAATAAAATATTTAAATATATTCTTTTGGGCAAATAGTTTCAATATAAATAATATAACGAAAAGATTGATCAATTTTAAAAACTCGTATATTTTAGATTAAAGTAAAAATTAATTAAAATATTTGATTGATAGAATACTGAAATAGATATGAAATTTAAAAACAGTATAAAAAGGTTTATCTAAAATTTTGGACACATATTTGAACATACACATTCATACATACATATATCTATACATACTCAAACACATAACATCCATGCATTTCTTTTATCATATTGATAACACTTACTTGCATACACATAACCACATGTATATACACACACATACATACATACATACATACATATACATAGACACAAACACATATAGACAACCTAGATATACAAGATTAAAAATCATTTTATGTGAGATCTAAGGGCATGCTTAAAAATGTTAATATTTTCTGAATCCCTGATCTTAGGTGACAAGTTATTCCATAATTGGCTTGCTAAATATGTAAAAGATCTATGTAACCATTTTAGATTAAAAGAAAGTTGTTCTAGACGAGTACTACACCCCCTTAGGTTATATTCTATCTTCTTAATATTAAAAAAATCACTAATATACGATGGACTTTGACTGTTAAGGCTCTTATATATAATAACTAATGATTGGAATTCCCTGCGTTTTGTTAAAGACTTGATTTTAGCTAATGCTAGGAGGAAATCATATGACACCGATTTAGAATATCCTATAATAGTCCTTAAAATATAATAGTTCGTATCCTCCATTTTAGTCGCTAGGCCTTTGCTAATACCTAGCATGAGTGGGCTACAATACTCTAAATATGGAAGTATATACCGGTATGCCTTATAAAGTCGCACCGTTGTTTCTTGAGGAATAAACCTACGTTTAAACCTCCTATCCTAAAGATAGGAGAATTGGCCATATCCAGTACAACTGGATATGGCCAATGCTCCTATCTTTAATTGAAGACTGCGCAAGGCAAGATGCACTGCTCGTTTGTCATGGGCAAGGCTATAGTAACTCCAGTAAAGCCAATAGCCATGTCAAGATTAAAGTTTACGACAGCAGTTGTCTCAGCCAAGATAAGCTCCTTACACTCAGGAAAGAGCTGGAGTACAAGATTTCCAAGGACAATTTCTGGACAGACGATAAGTTCGTCTTAGGCTAAGTTCGAAATGATGCCAGAAGATACCATTTGTTTGTAGCCAACTGAGTGCAACATGCGAGGAACCATGCTTCGCCCGAGCAATTGAAATATGTTGAATTTCATCAATCTCTGCTGAGGCTTAGAGGCAAAGGAACTTGTTACTTGATAGCTCACGGTGGATAGTGGTGTTTGACATTACACAGAAGTGAATAAATTGAAGCGTGTGCCACACAAGTAACTGAACACCGGACCCTTTTTCAGGCCCAAAAAAAAAAACGGAATTTATATTGCCTTTGTTAATACTAAATGCCAAGCTATCAGTGGCTTGGAGCAAGACCATAGCTGTCGAATGGAAATAATGAAAACCAAATTGTTTACAGTTAATTATTGGTTCAACTAGTTATATTCAATCGATTCAAATATTTTTGCAAAAAGTGGGTTATCAGAGGTTGTTTTAACTGTTTAAATCAAAGTGATCTCCTTGTTTAAATAAAATAGTTGAGACATAAGTGCCGATTATAAAATGTATTATATACAAATGGTAAAAATATATTTCTAAAAACAAACGTTTTCAACCACTTGGGTCATCATCAGGTAAAATTATTTTGAATAATAAAGTAGTGCATCGTGACTTATGTTTTCAAAAATTTTAAATCGATAATGCATTTTTGATGATATAGTTTTTAAGTTAGTCTGTAATTTGGATAGTTTCATTGATGTATTACCAATTTTTTATGGTTAAGTTTGATATTCTATGTTTTAATACCCTTAGTAGAGAAATACTCTAGAGTTAGACAATTCAATAAATACGTACAGTATGTACCCCCAGGTTAATCATTACACTCAATATCACTGTCATATCATCATCATCACCTACTTGAGATAAGAAAAAAACATTTAGTGTAATGACGACGAACATCGTATATTTGTGTTGTAGGTTGTGACATGGTATACAAAGCCAATCTGCTGGTGTCAGAACTCTGGGACACTGAGCTGATAGGAGAAGGTGTCTTGCCAACACTTAGGGACGCCAATGCCAGATTACTTGAGGTTTGTCAAACATATTCTACTGAATACAAAATTCAGCTCACTTTTTCAATTTTTAAACACTGCCAGTTTTGTATAAAATATGAAAAACTGAAACTACCATATTTATTTGAATTAGCGTGCAAACTTGAATTAGCACTCACCTCGAATAGCTGTCCACCAAAAAAGGCAAAAACAAATATTAGTGCCTAGCCTCTAACAAACCCCCACCCTCTCCTCCCAAAATCTAATGAGAAGAAGAAAGAAATTGGACACTCATAGGGAAGTGTACTAGAGATGTCTTGATTATTTCATTTCCTCAGTGGCTTACAATAGATGGTATCATAGTTCGGCAGTCTATTATAACACTAGGATCCTCCTCAGTCTTTGAACTGCAATTTTCATGTGAGCACAACGTTCTTTGCAAAATCTCCCACTTGAACTCTGAGGCAATAGCTTTGCTCGGCATTTGAGCTTTAACTGCTTCAGGTAAAAGTCTGTTTTCAAGCCTTCTTTATATTGCAAATCCTGGTATCAAACCCGAGCTTCCCAAATGGTAGACTGGCACCTTACCAACTAAGCTAACCAGACGGCGGTAAAACCATAAAAAACATATGTTAAACAAATTAATGACCGGCCACGCATGCAGATTTTTTAGTGCGAATGAAGGTTGCTTATTAAATTTGAATAAAGTTGTTATTGTGATTAATGAACATGGTGATAAGGAGGTTGGTTCGTTGGTTAATGATGGTGATGGTGTGTGTGGTGTTAGCGATGTTGATGAGGATGAGGATGATGATAATAATCATGATCATGAACAGAGAGGGTTGGAGAAGAGGAAGAAAGAAAAGAAAGAAACGCAAGGAAAAGAAGGAAGGAAGGAAGGAAGGAAGGAAGGAAAAGAAAGATAGCTTATCATGGTTAGCTCAAAAACGAAATCTTTAGTGACTTGGTTAACTAACTTTTTGTAAAAAAATAAAGGGACTGTTCTGACAAGTTCTTTCTACGCCTAATGACAACTTACTGATACTAGAAATAACATCAGAAAAACTAATGGTACAATACACTTTCTTATTTTAGCCAGGGTTTGTGAGTGTTCCAGCAGCAGCAACAATCTACGTTCAAGTGTTCTCCAGTGGAGTGTTGTGGAACATGCATCAGCTGAACTCCCAACTGGTAAGTATGAAGTATGAAGGAACATGCATCAGCTGAACTCCCAACTGGTAAGTATGAAGTATGAAGGAACATGCATCAGTTGAACTCCCAACTGGTAAGTATGAAGTATGAAGGAACATGCATCAGCTGAACTCCCAACTGGTAAGTGAAGTATGAAGGAACGTTTATCGAGTGAACTCCCAATTCTTGAGGGTAAATAATAAAAAACTTGCATGATATAAATTGATGACTGCGAAGTATGACTGTGAAGTGTTACGAAACATATATCAACTAAACTCTCAACACACATCATCAAAAATTAGTCAAAACACTATCTATTCTTTTATTTCAAAAGATTAGTCAATTAGTCAAATAAGTCAAAGACACTATTAATTCTTCTATTTCCAATGGCAGCCATCAGAAAGCTGCCAGTAATCCTATCCTCAACACTCCCAGAACCTCTGATATATGTTATTTCCTAAGATCCACAAGGTGAACAACCCAGGATGTGCTATTGTTTTTGCTTGCGATTACCCTACTGAGCTCATCTCCAGTTATCTTGATTCCGTTATGCAAGCCATTGCACAAACTCCTCCCACCTACATCAAAGGCACTAATCAAGCCGGCCTCAGAATTTTAAACAACTTCCGTTTTCAATCCTACACCAAGTTTTCATTTAATGACGAGGAACTACATTTCTCTCAAACATTTTTTTGATCGCTGTACCATCTTAGAACCTACCACTGCCAATCTATTGCATTTAGCAGAACTTGTTCTCACTCTCAATTGTTTTTTCCTTCTGAGGGTCGTTACTTTCAACAGATCAATGTTGTAGCTATGGGCACTAAGATGTGACCTATTTACATTAATTTATTTGTTGGTTTAATGGAAGAACTAAACACGATTTTTGGACGTACATTGATTATTTTGGTGCTACATCCTGCAGCAGACCTGACCTAGAAGCTTTTTTTTCTTATGTTTACTTTACTGTTTTCACCCATCACTTGATTTTACTTTGGAGAAAAACCTCTGTAACTTTTCTTGAGATTTCGGTCAGTATCACCTGCCAATTATCTTAGCACCAGCGTTCATTATAATCCCACTGATTCTCCTTATTTGTTGTAATCATCCTCACATCCAAAGCAAACCATCAATTCCATTCCCTTTTCACAGTTTCTACGTTCAGGACGTGTCTGCAGTGACTACACTGATTATTTGCAACAAATGTTTTGAGATGCTGTCTTTCATAAACCGACAGTACTCTTCCTGCTATAGTTGACTGCACTATGCAGAGGGTCTTTTCTATTGATCGTACTACTGCACTCACTATCAAGACTCGTTCCGCGTTTATCATAACTTTTCACCTTAGCTAATTTACTTAATTCAGATTCAAACTCTTCGAATATTTTCAGTTAACATTTGTTTTTTTTTTCTTTTAAGAAAGACTGCAATCTTCGCGCTTTTTTGATTGAAGGAACATTGTCTTCCTATAAAGAACCTGGCACTTTTCGATGTTCCTACAAACAATGTTACATACCTCTGTTAGAGGCCCCAAGTCAGCTCTAATTTGGACAACATTTACCATTATTTACTGTACTGAATCGAGTGCTCTCATTGTAAACAGTTATATATTAGAGAAACTATCCGCCTTTTAGCAGACCGCATCAGAATCACCTCGATGACATATGCAAGAACGATCTTTTGAAAACTGCCTCTCGCCATTTTAAGGCTTCTAATCACTCCATTTCTAATTTTGTTACGTTCTGTTTATCTCGTATCAACAGTGGCAACGATTGCTGCAAAACCAAAGAAATCCTACTTATTAACACTTTAGTTCACATAATAAATGAACCCTTTACTTACATAAACTTGTGTTGTTTCTGATCCTTTGGTCGTTTCCTTTTGTTTTCTTCATACATCATGCATATCTATTTGCGTTTTCAATCTTTACATCACTATATAACCACCTCTCTATTTATCTACCACGCATTCACTCCGACGAAGGACTACAGTCCAAAACGTCAGTTTAAATTGTTTTCACTAGGGTGTATCAAATTGTTTATTAATTTGTAGGTTGCATATGTTTACTAGCAGCTAACTTGGGGGCACTGAAAATGGGTACAAAGGCTTCAAATAAACTACTAATATAAGTTATTCCTCCGCATTTTAATTAAATTTCTCTGTAAAAATAATGATATTTTTTTTGTTTCACATATTGAATGTTCAGCCTCACTTGATTATATGTCCCTAGTTTACAAAGAAAGAAGGACTACATTTACCAGAAAGCCTTAAGAGTTGTGCTGGACTTGCAAGTGGATTTGAACTTCACGTTGATGAAATTCCCAGCGATGAAATAACTTTGCTGACAGAACCAATTCAAGTATTGAAGTGAGTAGTATAGATGCGTTTTTGATTCAAGGATACTCCTAACCCTAACCCGTTACTAACTAACTCTTATCAGTCACTAACCCATTATTAATACTCTGCTCAACAATAGTTATCCATGTGCAGATTTTTTTGTATTGATTTGTAGAATCTCAAACTTTCTATAGTTTACGAATGTTATACTTTAGGTTTGATTTGTGTAAAATGCCCTTGGTATCAACCTGCCCCAACCGCGTTGTCATACCGGATTCTACTTCACCTGATTATGATAAGAACAGGGTGAGGCAGTACACAGCTGACTCAGAGGTAACACAGACTGCTACAGCCCACGGTGTTGTGATGTGGTGGTGTTTGGACATGGATACAAGTGGTAGAATAACTCTCTCTACAGCACCTAAGTGGCTTCACCCACACGGAAGGAATGCCCAGGTAAGTGGTTACATGTATGCAACTGTTTGACTGACATATTGTGTAACTTTTTTGGAGCTGTAAGTCATTTAGATACATAAAAGATAAAAAGTTTTAATGACGAGAACAATGTAAAATCCTATTTGTTTGTCTAGAAGACACGTCGTAACATGTTTGTAGAAAAATGTAAAAGTATGGACCATTTTAAAAAAAACCTGTTTTGATTAGTTTTATAGCTCATTTGCGTGGTTGCTATACAGGCATCACATGGGTTCAAATCCTGTTAAGGCGTAAAAGTTCTTTTCTCCGGGCTTATGAAATTATTTATATTTATATAACCGCAAAGATCATTCATGAAGTCGTATTTTATTCCACCACAATTTCAAACCACTTGTATATCTTGCCTAAAATATTTTGACAAAATAATTCAAACTTGCTTTTTATAACATTAGTTAGTAGTAAATTGAAATTGGGAGCAATTAAAATTTATCGAAGTTAACTCCTTGCTGTAATACTTTATCTCAACCCACTTGCTTTAGAGTTCACTAACCAATAATTAATATTTACGATTAGTTTTTAAGATTTATGATTATATGTCATTTTCGTCATTTCTGTACAAATGCAATCGATGAGATGTAAAGTTGAGGTGAATTCACTCATTGCTGTTCAGTTATCAGAGTTTAATACACGGCTTAGGCTTCTTTGTTTGTTAATAAAACTGTAATCTAAAACTTTTCTCAAAATGTTAACTTTCAGCATATCGCATAACAATGAAAACTGACATCTTTTTATATTCCTACTTATTCGTTTCACGAACGCTACTAGTTATTTCATTTTGCGTAATGCAAAAATTCTGTTGTAAAACAAAATATATTCATCCATGAGGTAGCCTACTTGCAGGACTTCTGATTAATTTCGAATTTATTTATGTGTGAAAGTGGAGGGATCATTGGATGCAAGCTATTTACTTTCTTAAGAAACCACTTCACCTAAAGAAAGGTAAGAGGTAACTATAATTGTTGTTAGAAAATAAAACAAAACTTGGTATGTCGACATCCAGTAGCTCAAGTGACTGGGTTTAACAAGAATATAGAAAAACCTGACTGCATGGGACGGTTTTCCCCCTTCGACCGTGAACAAATCGTTACATCAATTTGTAACTCCCTATTACAGTGATGATGATGTTAGAAGATTGAGAAATTATGCAACTAGACAACGGTTGAACATTAATTCATTTCCACTTACAGAGTAACGATACGAAGGCCCCATAACTGTTTAACCATTGGTGAGGCTGGGGATTAAAACACGGTCTTTCACTTGATAACTGGTGATTAACCTATATTAAAACAATCCATAACTTTCTATAATATTGCGTGCTTATTTGCTTATCAGAACTTTCTTGTGCTCTTACTGGTGAAGCTTCCTTTTAAATTCGAAAAAAATTCTAGAGGCGTTAACAGTTGCGACAGTTATTAAGTAAAACATTTGCGATTTAAACTCATACTTTCTTCAACAAAGAAAGTAATAGAAACTTTGCGATTCCTATCTAGAAATTTATATTTATCGGGAGTACACAGTAGATATTTGTCAAAGTGGGATTGCCCTTCAACGCCTGTTAAAGACTCGGAAGTTGAACATATCATTTTATTTGTTTATATCAAACCATGGACTTATTTAACATGTTTACAGATAACATGATGTTTTGCAGATGAAAATCTTCGAATTTATTGCTGTCATGATGATTACAGTATTTGGTTCG
The DNA here is from genome assembly GCA_025331005.2 of Zoanthus gigantus. Classification (NCBI taxonomy): domain Eukaryota; kingdom Metazoa; phylum Cnidaria; class Anthozoa; order Zoantharia; family Zoanthidae; genus Zoanthus; species Zoanthus gigantus. The sequence goes on from JAOBBB020097666.1 coordinate 9,685, forward strand.
ACGCGCAGAAAGCAGAGCAGCTGTAAGTTTTTAAAAGACTACTGTATACATATCTCAAAAAATGGAACCGTATATAGAAGGAATTGGTGCATAGTATAATAGTAACTCATATGCTGCCGTTTGATATTTAAGAATGTTCATTATTGGTTTAAGCAATCAGTATAGGACATTTTGATGTGTTTCTGTGTTTTTGTAAAAGACTGGGGAAAGTGGTCTTAGCGCTCAGACAAAAATATACAACAATTTGAAAGTGACAAGTTTATATGACGACGTTTAAACGTCGTCATATAAACTTGTCATCGTCTCGTTTATTATTAAGATTTTTAAAAACAAAACTTTAACTAGAATTTGAAAGTGATTTGGTTTTTTTGGCGCCTCAAACAAAGAAGTACTTAAAGAACTCGTATGGAATAAAAAAACTCATTGTAATTGAGTAGAAATCTGCTTTTACTGAACAAGGGCTTGAAAAGGATAACGAATCTTATAGTTATACCCACGAAGAATTTAAAAAGCATTTCGAATTGGCCTTTCCAAAGTACTTCATTCAATAAAGCAATTTTATCATTAGCTGTATTGATGCGATTCCATCGTCATGGCCTAGAGTATCGAAAGACGAAAAACAATACATACCCTAGGATAATTATATCTATATGCTTGTAAACTTTGAATAGTTTTTCGTAGAACACTGCAAACTTAGGCAAAGACGGTTTACACAGAATTATTACTGCGATTTTCCGCCACCAGCGCAAATTAAGTTTTCTAAGATATATCAAAATCATGATTTCGACTGGTAAAAATTGATTTAATTCCATTTGAAGTCACCATGTATTCCCAAACTAGGTGGTTTCAGTATAGAATTTACACATTGTTCTTTGTACAAATAAATCCCTTGCAATAATACTGCAAAAGATTGGTTCGGTAAATTGCACGTTTGTCATTGAAATGGAATCCCCAAACATCGTTTGGTATATCTAGTGTTTTATTTTGAGAGAATCTGGGTAATTTAGCAACTTGGTTACATCGCAATTGTTATTTCACTCTGGTCATGGAAAGAACTAGATATCATTCTAAGAATTCAATTAAATGATGATTGGTGATTAATTATCTAAAATCAACTTGTCAGATGATCCTTATTATAATAGCAAAACAAACATACCACGAAGTTTTGTAACTTACATATCGGGTAATGTCGAGGAAAATCTAGAAGTATATTATAAGAGATGGGATAAATTGTTATGTTGGTTCGAGTCAATTTAATAGCATTAATATTCAAGTTTATCTGCGGTGCACAAAGAACTTTATCCTGTTTAGAAACTTGGCAGTTTGAATCCAAATTTCTGTTTTGTTTTTCATCTTTCGTTTTGTAACTTTTTATACACCACAACTTCATTCTGTATTATTATTTTTGTGTTCGAGTTTCACGTTATCGAATGTTAAATCGACCGTTGTGTGAAGTAACAGACGATTTTGAAATAATAATGAAGACCTTCCTTTTTAAAGAATCTCTTTAAAATAATTTTATTTGTTTTCATTAATAATGCAACTATTTCTGTTTTAAAATACTTTAAGGGGAATGAGATCATAGAAATATAAGGAACTGATAAGGTGTTTGAAACAGAAGGGGTATGGCATGCATGTATGCCATACTCGCTGTAATCTACTCAAATTAGCAAACAGCAGTTTTGGGTGCTAAAACATTGAAATTATACATTGTTTTGTGTTTAGGGCCGTTTGATGGGCACCAGATGTCATCATAAAAGGCTGTAAAGGTGTAACTCCACCTTGCCAAAGTCAAAAAACTTATGCTGGCACTGCGAATTTGGCAAAATTGTTGGCATTTTCATGGATTTTGCAGGAAATGTGTTTGGTCTGACTAGCTGTGTATTCTAAATTTTTGCAAGTTTGACCAAGAGAAAAAAGCATCTCGATGTTTTTTTTTGTGCAGACTGTGTGGTCTGTGACATATGTAAAAACTTAACAGATTGATGGAGAGGAACTTTCTCGCGCGAAAAACATTAACATTTTCCCATTATGCAATGGGCAGGTTTTTAAAGTATAGTGGCTTCAGCTAAGTTGCTGGCAGAAATGGAGTCTTTGCAGTCTGGAATTTACATGTATTTCAAAACGAATTACATATTAAGAAAGAAGAAGCGTGTTTTCATAAGGTTTTGCAAGTTGATAAAAGATTAAAGCGTGAAATAACTCTTAGGATAGTTCTCGTTATTTCAGCTCATTTTCGCATTTTATTATTGCTGAATTTTGTTCTGAATCATTATTTGATAAGATGTTAGCACCATCCTTATTGCAAGATAAAGTTTAATTCATTTCATACTTGTCCTTTTCTTTCTTCTGCATTTGTTTCTCAGGAGAGTGGCAAAATGTGCTCCATATTAATATCCGTTTTGGAGTACGCATCGGCGAGGTGTGTTGTAGCTACGTAAATTGAACAGATATATAGAAACTGCATGGACCGGACTCTCACTACTAAATTCTGCTTTTGACGTCATAGACCAAAAAATAATATCGTAGTTACCAGCTTCACATTGCTCGGTCTTGGTGAATCCGAAACTGATTTTTTCCAAACTTTAAACGCAAATTACACCATGAAGAAAAATTTTAATCGATTTTTTGTTTTGCCATCACCATTAGAATATACATACAGATAACCTACAACTGATATATACATTTTAAAAATAACAAGTTATTTTGGGTACGAAAACGGAACTAGCTCACCATTCAACCATTTCAGCGATAAACCGAAAACCAACCTATGTTGCTGCATTCCTTTTGTGTGGCATGCAAAAAACCTTTTGCATTTATGGGTCCAAAACATGATTTTTCTTTAAAAAAATTCTGAGCTAGTAGTTTAAATGGTTTCAAGATCAGAAGTTTATTACACCGTTTATCATTGACAAAAACTTTAAAAAACATTTACTAGCTTCCTTGGACTACTGTTTTTGCCCATTAGTGCCTGAAAAGGAAAGTTATTAGACCCTTTTATAGAGGATGGCTCTGTTGCTAAGGTAGCAAAGCCAAACTCTGATGTTTTGGACTAGATTTGAGGAAGGTATTTGAAATCTAGTAGTTCTCAAAAAGTTGCATTTCACGATAAAACTGTTGATCAGATTGTTTTTAATACGTTTGGTCAGCTATTCTTTTAAATTTCTGTTCTGATTTCAGGAAAGGAACATTTAGTTTTTTGAAGATTTGCTTTAACATTCGCAGTTGTTGTCTTACAGCAAAGAAGAAATCCATGGCAGTAAATACGAGGTTGAACGACCACTCTGCACATGTGGTGCTCACGTTGTTTGGAGCAGGAACAGGTTTTCAATGATAAACGATAAAAACTGGCTCCCGGCATTTTATGGCGTTCTTAAGAATGTAAGTTCAAACAACATTTACCTTTAAAAATTGACTCATTAGCTATTGAGGAAGGCCAAGTAATTTTATGAATAAACTACGGAGTCAAAAATTGATAAAGAACGAAAACACTTTGTCTTTGATTGCTCGTGAGAATCACTAATATTCAATTTTATTATATGAAATGCAGTTATGTACCAAGTGGTAGCAAGATGAGAAAAATAATATCCCACTCTCCCCAATGGCAATACCATTTTTATCAACACATGTGTGATATCATTTTTGAACCAATCAGCTTTTAGCATTTTCGCGCGGTTTTCAATG
>JAOBBB020097746.1:0-13367 GCA_025331005.2 Zoanthus gigantus
GAGAGAGAGAGAGAGAGAGAGAGAGAGAGAGCGAGAGAGAGAGAGCGAGAGAGAGCGAGACCGGGTTTTTAGAGAAGAACGATTGAGAGATAAGGAGGGCCAGTGGGCTTATAGGTTAAGAACTGTTGTTCAGATGGACTTAATTCCAATGATTTTTTTACTCGCAGAATAAATGGTGGCATGCATGAAGTTAGTTGTCTTTGTTTTGGTTTGATTGTTATAATTATTATTGTAACTGACAGTTTTTAATTATTTTGTTCATTACTTGCACATGTGGCTGCTTTTGATTGTGTGCATGAGCAGATTGTAAATAACTTGTGTATTTAACGGTTGGTCTTTTAGTCGCCCTGATGAAGACCAATGATTTAATAAGGTTGAAATATAGGCCAGGTGCATAGCGTCCTATACGCATATGCATGTGCGTACTTGAAGTGACCAGAAAATTTTGAAATTTTTAGCAGCTGTTTCTATTTTTAACATTTTACTTACAAGTACGCAACCAAGATTTCGTAATGAAAACACCACTTTGATTAAATTCTAAAAACTAAAACAAAAGCTATACTGTACCATGTTGATATGTACTTGTGCTTACTTGAAAAAATGACCATGCTAGGCACCTGTAGGTGTAATCAAGTTTATGGCTGTCTCAGTTTAGTTTATACATATATTTTTCTTAGGAGTCATCATTACCAGTTTTGATATTTTGTGATTTATATATACATATATGTATTATATAGTTAATATGTTGGTCAATACATTTATATCTTTCATTCTCCTGGTCTGTCAATTAATATTTTATTTGCTGTATCTTCTCACAGGTTGCTAGGAAATTTTAAAGGATACTTTTTAAGGGAGATCATCACATGTTACTCAAAAAGTTGATTGTGGTGGTATCTGCATGTGATGGACTGTGCAAGTTTATGTTAAGTTAATGGGTGATTTTCAAATTATTTGATACACATGCAACTTCACCTGATCCCCTGATGGTGATAAAATGATGTAATTTCATTGTGCATTATAGATTCACTTTAATTTATAAATTACTTAACAACATATTTATTTCATCTGAATCATACCTAGCATATTTATATAATTTATGTGCTTCAACTGTTTTATTGAATAACAGTTGCCTTCGTCTGATAAAAATATCTTTATATATAATTTTGTGTCAGTGTTCATTGTTCCACAATTACAGTAAATAACTTGGTCTCTACTTCTTTTCAGGAGTTCTATGCAGATTACTTTGCTATTAGTCCTCATGTGTTCTCACTCAATATTACTGGCTGTTTAAGGGTAAGAATAAAGTTCCATCAAGTAGCTAGGTTGCTAGCCGGGTTGCAGTAGTCATGTTTATATACTGGTGAAAACTGAGATGAACATTTGGGAGAATTTTGAGAGCAGATCAGTGAAAACCGAACATGCAGTCAGATGTTTTCACATGATCAAGAATTCTCACAAACTTTGTTGAGGTTTTCATGCCTTATAAATTAATGCATGGAAAACATGTTTTGTTTCTTTTGTAATTTAAACTATTATTTTCTGACTTAACAAAGAGAAAGACGATAAAAGAAGCACATAAATAAACTATGTAATATATAGTTTTATTTTTTTCATGAAATTGTAAATTCTCAGAAATTGCTGACAGTAAATCATATCGCTCACGTCATTTTCGTGCTTCATAGTGCTATGAAAACACTTGACCAATCAAAACGCACATACTATCCAAATTATTCTATAAAGATTGTTGATACAATGCAATGCTTTTTTAGCTTTTTTATTTTGTTTGTGCACTACTTCTAAATAAATTATAACAGAATTAAGTAAATTCTGAGTCCTCATATTTTAGTAGATCCATTGTAAATTTCCTATTAGATAATTTTAGGTAATGTCTTTGATGTTCTCAAAATTGCTTCAAAAATCAATTAGATTCTTTGTCCTAGGTTTCTTGACTTTACCTGATAAAAATGAGGGCTTTTTATATTCGGTTCATACAAACAGTAATTTGGTTTCATAACTTGATAGCAGTATGGTCTGGGGACTGAGCTAAGGATTTTCCGTCAGAAGCCTGTTAGACTCAAAGTGGGAACTTTTTAGGAGCCAGAAAAAAAAGTCAAGGTGCCCTGCTTTGTTTGCATTTTGAAACTGGCAAGAAACAAAATATGGTGTTGAAATGTAGGCTAAGATTTTTAAGTGTTTGGCTTTAACTATTTACATGTTGGTGATCGTTTTATGAATTCAAGTAATTTTTTCTGAGAAACGTGCAACCTAAATGGTAGAAAATCCTGCTGTGGGAAGGAAGATTTATGATAATACATGTATCTGACCAAGAAAATAATTTCTTCCTCATAAAAGAACCATTGCAGGTTGGTTCCAGATTACACTTGTTGCAATGGTTTGGTGTTTAAATCCCGTGGGGATTCAAAGACTCTCATCAGTAAAAAAGCAGAGATAAGAACCAGATCCACTGAGCCGCTTGCTTTGAAAAAGGATATTAAATTTATCAATGACTATATATGCAAAAGCCAACGTAATCCAGCCTCTTTTGTTTCTTTGCTAAGGGAATATGAATTATTCTTTTTGTAACTAAAAAGTCCCAACTTAAGAATTGTCATTGTTTCGTAATAGTCATAGTCATTATTATAATTTATTATTATTATTATTATTATTATTATTATTATTACTCATTCATTCATTCATTCATTCATTCATTTGAAGCGGTGATCCACTTTGGATCGCATGGTGTCCACTAGACGTATCCAATGTGCGTGGTATTGGGTATTCTTCTCAACGTTCTTGAAATCTTTGGCTGTTACTTCATGAAACTCCCGCATTGTGGCTACCTTCTCCTCCTCTTACCACTACCATTCAATCCCTCATATCTTCCCAAAAACCATTTATGTCCTCTTCATCATTCTTCAAAACGGTTGGCTACCTTCAATATGAATTTTTGATTACCTTGTGCGCTCTTTAACTTCCTCATGTCATACTTCTTTGTCTCAATTGTCTTTGCTTGTCTCCGCAAACTTAACTGAAGTTTAGTCACCACCATGACATGGTCACTGCCCACATCAGCCCCTCTCTTGCTTCGGACATCCCTAAGAGAAGCTACTAACTTTCTATTTATGGCCATGTCTTTAATCTGGTTATGAATTAAACCATCCGGGAATTGCCATTTGTACCTATGCACTGGCTTGTACTGAAACAAAGTGTCTCCAATGACGAAACCATTTTCTTGGCAAAAATCTGAAAATAGCAAGCCAAATTTGCCTATACACCTATTCCTCCTGCTATTGTCACAGCCGAAACACCTATTCCTCCCGCTATTATCACAGCCCACCTTGGCATTGAAATTACCACCTACTATTAACACATCATGTCTATTTACACCTTTGATAGCATCTAGCTTCTCATTAAAACGAGCCTTGCCATCATCATTATCTGCAGTATTCGTTGGTGCATAACACACCACAACTGTCATCTTAATTAACTTGGAGTTGAATCTTGCTGTCTAGATTCTGTCACTGACTGTACACCGTTCCTTGAGGGAACTTTCTGCTAGCCTACCAATCTGTAATGCTGGTCCACTCACATGCTCAGTCTCTCTCCCTGAACATAACACTGTTTCTTCTGAGATCAGCTTCATCTTTCCACTTCCAGTACAGCTGCATTCATTAATTCCAAAAATATCTAATTTGTAATTTATAAATTCTTTCGCTCCCTTTGCTGCTTTTGACGATTGGAACACAGTTCTTACATTCCAAAATTCAATGTTTACCACTCTGCTAGGGCTAGTTAACGATATGCGTCAGTTAGTCTAGTGGCTTCCTGATAACTTTCACCCATAGAACTGTGTTTAAAAGGTTTTCATTGGAACTAGGACCTTGTAGAACATAGTTAACCGACTGAATGTTTCTGTAGCCAATACAGCTACAATCACAGTCTCAGGAAGCGGGGTGCCAACCCACCTCCCAACCAGGATACCCTTTTTAACTCTCTTCTCTGGAAAGGAGCTTCCCCTATTAATCACAGAGAAGATACAATTGCATGCTGGCCATTGGCTCACGAGGAGGTCATCAGCCCTTGAACAGGTTTTGTTTTTCGTCCTGCTGGGTGACATGCCACCCATCTCATCAGCACTGAGCTGGTGTGGAGCTGATTTAGATGCCGACTGCCCGTCCATGCAGCAAGTTGTACTGGGTTACAGTATCACTAGTAGCAGAGAAGTAAACCCTTATCTGGCCCAAAATTATGAATACTAATATTATTGTTGTTGTTTATATTATTATTCTTACCTCTAAATAACAACAAGAATGTGACTTTTTTCATCAGGGAGGACAATGGGATATCGATACTCTTGACAGAGTATGCCAGGGTTTACTTGCTGTTCTCTTGTCTTTGAAAAAATGTCCATTAATAAGGTTTCAACAGTCATCAGAGCTTTGCCGACGGTTGGCAGAAAATGTTCGAGTAAGTACTTGAAGTACTGTTTGGTTGATCTGTAGTCATTTTATGATGGATAAAACATAAAATTGAAGTTAACATTAATTTTTTTTTACCTATGTATTATAAGGCATGCCAGCTGGGTTACCTATTTATTATAAGGCATGCCAGCTGGGTTACCTATTTATTATAAGGCATGCCAGCAGGGTTCGTAATGGGGCATTAGAAATCCTGAAAATTTGGCAACCGCCAGGAAAATCCTGATAATTTCTTAATTCCTATATCTATCTCTAGAAATCCCAGAAAGACATTTTGAAACGGCAGTTTTATGAAATTGTCATTGCTCTTCTATGTGATTTTCTTTCTTTTGAAGCTATGATAGTTAAGGAAACAAAGAAACCAACGTTTTTGCTTCATCAGCTGGTCATAAGTCAGTCATGCATTGCAACCCATGATTACTGAAGGAGTTACTGTTGATTATTAGAAGCTAAGCTACAGTGCTATGAAATGACGTTTGCTGTTATGAATGCATTTTAAATCATTGTGAACGAGAAAACTGTTCGTTCCATACCTTTCATGGACCGTTTACATGGAGTTGAAGAACCCTGCTTTCAGGTAGTTTACCCCAACTAAGTGAGGTATGATGCCACTGGCACCTTAAAATCTGATTTTATTCATCTTCCTTACATAAATCATAAGATTCCCACCGAGACAGGCTGCCTGTTTTTTAGTAAGATTAATAATATTCACACGTCTTAGAATAGTTCAGTGTTAGTAAGATTATTAATATTCACACGTCTTAGAATAGTTCAGTTTTGTAAATTTAATAATATTCACACCACTTATAGTTCAAACTTATAGCTCGGGATTGCACTGGGTATCGAAACATCTCCAAATATTTCATCCAGGCTCACACCTGAAACACAAGAATCACTTGATCTAGATAAATCTTCGGTGCAAGAGCCTAAAATACCAACGTTCATGATTCGCATTTTGAATTACAATTAATACAAAATACTGTATACATTTGCAAAAGAACAACAGCTTTCAATCACTCAGTGAGGTCATAAAGTGAAGCCTTTGACAAAACCGCGTCAGTAATGGAGAGAACAACATGGCGTCAAAGTTGTGAACTTTGAACAGTTATTTCTCATTCTTTATTTATATGTAGCTCAAAATACTTTGTGAGCAATCAAATAAAGGTAATAGCTTTTATTTGAAATTGTATTTTCTAGAGCTCCCCTTCAAGGTTAAAAACACACTTACTCATAACTGACCAGTGTATATCTATAACATTGTTTCTTATAACCACCAAACAAAACTCAGTTACAACAGGCGTCCAGCTTAAATAAAATAATGCTTGAAACAAAATATTTTTTCCTGAAAACCCATGAAGATGTATTAGATAAATAGTAAACGCCAGAGAACCCTGGCAGTTTGAAATTCTCGAGGTGTACAAACACATTGCGTTGCTTTACACGTTTCCAACTTCCGTTAATCTAATCACTCTACTGAAGTGGGACCAAAATTTTAAGCCATTTTCGATATACATTTTGTGAATCTTGATTAACTGGCCTTCTTCATACAATATAATAATTATGTGAATTCTACAACTGAACATGTCATATGTTTTAAAATTTCTGCATTTACATTTATTGTGAATTTAGCAAAAAATTAATGAAGAAGCAACCCTGTTTGATTTCCGAAGACCGGATGTTCCTCCCTTGCTGCTAATTCTGGACAGACGAGATGACCCCGTTACACCCCTCTTAAACCAGGTAATGAATCGTACTAACAATAGTTGTAAAGGTGTTTTAGATCTGAATAGATCGTGCTCGCAAATCATGAAAAGTTGCTCTTTGTACTGGGTAGGCTGTGGCAAACCAGTCTTTTTTTCTGTTTTCATCACAGGCAACCCAGGCAAAAAATCAGTGTGAACTTAAAAAAACATTTGTATGGAATCAAAAGTGAAGTATAATCGCAAATTTAATTTTTAATAAAACTTAACTCACCTTGTTCTGAAGTTGTTTTTGGTAGTCTGTTGAGCCATTATAGCTGTTTTTTCAGGCATTTTAAGCGCTTTTTCCATCACTAGTAAGAGAAAAGATAAAGTATGGGGACTTCGCTCTCCACCAACCCCAATTCCATCGACAATTTACCTATTAAAATCCCCTCCAATGACTCCAAGATAAGCACAGCAACAAAGAATAATGAGTCTTCTACCAAATTATTGATCTTGAATCCATAAATAAAGACTCTAACCTGATCATTTCCTTCACTTTCGTTCGCTTTTGGCTAGAGTTTTTGTTTTAGTAATTCGTTGGAATGGCCAACAAAATCCCTTAAAATGCTCGAAAAAAACAGCTACAACGGATGAACAGACTACCAGAAACATCAGACCAAGGTTAGTTAAGTTTTATTTTTAAGTTCACACTGATTTTTTACCTGGGTTGCCTGTGGTTTTCATCGTTAGAAAATGGTAAATTTGTGTGTCTCCTAATATAGATTAACATAACGCCACGTGCTGTGCACACTATGATTGGCTATCTACTGCTCAGATTTTACTAGAAAAAACCCTGTAAATCACAAATTTGCACATCAAATATGTCTTTGTAAAGTTGGATACAAGACCATGGGTTAAAAACTAAACCCTTGGTTAGCTGTAATGGACTTTTGAATAAGTGAGTCCAGGGGTTTTGTTTTATTAGTCAGAATGGTATATAATAATAAAGGTCCTCATGAACTAAGATGCATTGAGTAGCCACATGCAAAATGAGACAATGCATTAATATACAAGTTGCTGCTACTGACAAGGTATCGTTTTGCTTTTGCCGAGAGAGAATTTGGCTCTGGGTCCTGGAAAAATTAATTTTCTACCCCAGGGGAGTTAAAGACTCTCATCTGCTTAACACTGCAATAACCGGAGATAAGTGCCTGCTCCATTGCCACTTTGTAAAGGATTTAGCTAGCTTAGCTTTTTTATTCAGAAGGTCTGATTTTGTGATTTTATTAGAAAGTGTAGCAGCACATTAAAAGTTGGGGCAAAAAGTCTAAACTCACCTATCGATGTTTCTAATTATTAAAGCAAGCTCTTTGGGAAGATGATAAAAGGTTGATACAAGTGAGCTTTAGACATACTTCACTTTTTTATTGAACAAAAAAAATTACTGAAACAATACTGATGTATTTTTACAGTGGACATACCAAGCAATGGTCCATGAGATGTTTGGAATAAAAAACAACAGAGTTGATTTGTCCAAAGTTCCAGGAATTACTAGGGAATTACAGGTAAGTGTATGGGAGCTTCTGGAAGTTTTTGCTCGGTCTTATCCACCAGCCTCGGCCCGTTTGACTCACGATTGCATATTTTAAAAATTTAAAGTTTGATGTTTACGTTTAAACGCAGTTTTACAAGGTTTTCTATAACATTGGAAGACAAAATTCAATCACAAACTGTACAAATAAGTCATCAGATCAGTTAGTGATTTTAAGCAATGTAGTAAAAATGTTATTTATAGTTTATTTTACAAAGAAAGGGCTAACTATCGCCTGTACAATCTTATCAATGACATTTTTGTTGTTAACAGGAAGTTGTGTTATCTGCTGAACATGATGATTTTTATCAGAAGGTAATGTTTTCGTATTAGACAGTTAGACAGCCAGATAATTTGTTGTTGATATCTTCTGGCCACTAAGGCTAGCTATAAAGGCCAAAATGCTAATAAAAGTTTTTGTAATAACATTTTTTTCATTTTTAACCTTTGTTCTTTCTATGCAGCACTCATCGATTTACACTGAATTTACTTAATAGACAACTCTTGATTGAAATTTTTGGATCATCGCCATAAGTAGTTGCTCTGATTAAGGAACACGCTCAAAATGTTGTTTTCTGGCTTAAATGTCAGTTTCTTAATATACTTTTTACGGCGATAACAATTCTAATATAAACATGATATATTTCTCCTGTTATAAATCTCTGAGTGTGTCGATGTTTTTAGTTGCTCTGATGAAGGCAAAGTTCAGAACGTTGTTATAGGTGCCAGTGTATCATACAGAAGCTTCTGTTGGAAACCAGCAGGCAGGACCTACACTCAGGATTTTACAGTAATTTGAAATTTAGGGTCCCTATATTGAAATTATGTAGGAATATCAAAGTTTTGACGTCTACTATAGTGACAGAAACCTAGTTTCTGGGTTGAATGGAGCTGAAGGTGCTGCCTTTGCATTGTAAGAACATCAAGCAGTAGGTCTAATCCTTCAACTCTCTCTGAACTAGAGACTTAAAAGAACTCATGTGCTTAACAAAAAGAACAAGGTTGTGATCCCGGTTTCGCAGTCTCCTGTGTTTCTCTGACAGTGGTCATTTGTTAATGTTTCCACTTTTAAACGCCGCCCTCAAATAAAAGGCTCCCTCTAACAAACACTGCATTTTAGAAAGTTGAAAGCGAAGTAAACGCCGTCATCTAATAAACGCCACACTTTAATAAACATTTTGAACTTTTCACAATGTCCTGGGTTTGCCGTTTCTTGTTGTTATGGGAGAATCTACTAATCCATCAAGGCATAACAGGAATCGAACATTATTGTCCTCAAAAATGTGTCTTTTGTATTGCGTGGACGTGCAAAAAACCACACGAATTCTAATCGCAAAGGAAGTTTGGTTCTGCCTGAAATAGAACAGCTCTGAAACATTTTAACTTACATTACATCATTCCATTGTTTGCAACTGAGTGAAATATCGTTAAGAATTGACGAATGATTTATTTGTTTTTTTTTTATGTGATTTCTACTTCTGGTTTCTATAATAAGCTTTTTTTATAGGAGTAGGTTATCAGCCCTCTGCCCAGCCCCTAACCTGGAGGGCCAGAGGATCACACTTTGTCTGGCTTCTACCCTTTGACCTGTTCGGCATGGGTGACCTTAACAGGGGTTAATACTCCAGCCGACATAGCTCTAGGGGTCACTGAAACACACAAACTGCTTCACCTCGATAAGGTGGGGATCCCCTTGAGGCAGTGGAGGGGCACCCAGCAACATAATTGAGCAAGTCAACAAGTGGCAAGCAACATTGTATAATGAGGGAATATGGAATCCCAAACAAGATTATAGGAATGGTTAAAATATTTTATGAAGACTTCGAGTGTGCCGAGAGGATCAAGGGGAAATATGTAATTGGCTCAGTATAAAGACAGGAGTTTAACAAGGGTGTAATGCCAGATTTTCTATTTTTGATTGTCGTGGCTTGGGTCATGAGAAAGTCAGTTGGCCATGGTGAAAATGGTATCAGGTAGAAATTCACATCAAAATTGGACGATCTGGATTTTGCAGATGACATAGTGCTTCTCTTCTTTACCAGACAGCAGATGCAAAATATAACTAAGAGAATAGATGAAGAATCAAAGAGAGTAGGACTTAAGATCAGTATGCAAAAGACAAAGGTAATGAAGGTTAATGCAAAGAATCAAGAAGGAATCACAATAAATGGACTAGATAATATTGAAGAGATTGAAGCATTCACGTACCTGGGGGCCAAAATGTGCAAAGAAGGTGGAGTGAAAGATCTACAGAACAGACTTTCGAAAGCAAGAGGTTCATTTGTAAGACTAAAACGATTTGGAACTCTAAAAGTGTCACAAGAAAGACAAGGCTGAAGCTTTATAGAACGTTAGTAGGGTCATTATTGTTATATAGTTATGTGATGACGAGGAAATTGATGTTTTCCAAAACAAATGCCTACGAAAGATATTATAAGTGCGATGGCAAGACCACGTCAGTACAGAAGAGTTATTAGAGAGAGCAGAGATGGAGCCCTAGAGCAGAGATGTAAAGAGACGAAGATGGAAATTGATTGGTCACATACTTAGAAAAGATAAGAACAGCGATGATGCAATGTCTCTGACATGGGCTCCTGAAGGGAAAAGAAAAAGAGGGAGTCCAAAAACCACCTGGCAGAGAATGATAGAAAAAGAAAGAGAAGAAGAGGATGGAAGTCATGGGAGGAAGTCAGAAAGGATGCTGTCAACCGAGAGAAGTGGAGACACATAACAGAGGCTGATGCACCATTAGGTGCGAAGTAGACAAGTGAAGTGTTATGTGATTTCTAAATAAACACCGCATCTAGAAGTTGGAAAATGAAATAAACACTGCGGCGTTTAAAAGAGGAAATACCGCATGTGAACTGTGTCACTTCTTTACTTGTTAATATAACACAGGAAACCCCCGTTTTGGGAGTTAATAGTAACAAGGCGAGAAAGAAAAGCTTTATCCATGATAACAGCATATGAAAATGCCACAAATAACTTTATTAGTAATGAATCTAGATAGTTGTATAAAATTGTTATTAGTATTATTTTTATTATTGTTAAATATGGTATTATCATAATCATTATCATCATAAAATTTTAATTTTGAGCTGTCAAAATTACGCTTTGCATGTGAATATTGTGAATATCTATAATTACTGTTGAAGTCTAAAGTAATTGCCAGTTATATTCTCTCTCAACAGAATATGTATATGAACTTTGGAGAAATTGGACAGAATATAAAAGCTCTGATGGACAGTTTTCAGCAACACGTGAAGAGCAATCAAAAACTAGAATCCATAGCAGATATGAAGGTAGATTAAGAACGAAATGATTCATTAGTTACGTTGTAGTAAACCTTTAGGACTACCTCCATTTTGTCACATTATCTGCTACTAAATTTGTTTTAAGCCACCATTTAAACTTATCTGACATTTTTAACTTGGTGACTGGTTGTTAGTTATAGCAGGGACTACAATTTTTCTAAACTAATCTATGAGTCGTTGTTTAGTGAACGTTGGTCATCGTCAGCGCTGCAAAATGCGTGTTTATTCAGCTAGTTTGACTTAGTTGTGCATACAAACTCTCGCACCTTATGGCACTTGGCAATCATAGCATTAAAGAGTTTGCAAGCAGAAATGAATGAGTAAGCCATATACTAAAAATGGCAATGGTAACATGCATTACATTTACCATAAATAATGACGAGTCTTGATATTAACAACAGGGCCAGCTGTTTCAGTATACTAAAACTCAAGGGCTTATCGCTGAAGGGCTAGCTGCCATGGCTAGATCTTGTAAACAGCTGTTTCGGTGAAATAGAATTCCTGAAGGGCTAGCTGCCATGGCTAGATCTTTTTGCGTGTTCGAAACGTCATAGCGTTTTCTATTATTGTCTAGAACACAAGCGATACTGTTTTATTCCTTTTAGAAAATAACTTTACTTCCATCCTTCTGAAAAACTTCTCTTGCGTTGCGTGACGTCGTTCCGTGATTTCTATTCATTTTTATAAAACGGAACTAAACCAATCAGAGCTTGCGTTATTTCTGGCTTATTTTCTAAAGCGTTATAAACAATAAAGTTTAATTAAACACTTTAAGGAATTACAAAAAAGATGCCAGGCTTCATGTGTACATAACTGTAGCTCCCAGTATTTATTTCATTACATAACTTGTGTTTAAGCTTACATTTAGATATTGTTTTGGTAGGCATTTGTTGAGAATTACCCCCAGTTCAAGAAAATGTCAGGAAATGTATCAAAACATGTAACAGTTGTCAGCGAGATGTCGCGATTGGTGAAGGAACTGAGTCTGCTAGATGTGTCGGAGGTTGAGCAGGACTTGGCTTGTCAGAACGATCACTCGGCCGCACTTCAGGTAAAGGTTAACCTAAATCCTTGTTCAAACTTAGTGGCTCAAGGAAGCCAGTCCTTACTTCCGGTTTCTTTAATGTAAAGCGGATGAGAGTCCTTGACTGGACGGGACACCATTCCGTCGCAGCTTAGCTTCCAGCAGACGTTTATACTCATTTACTGACCTTGGAAAGATGGAAAGCTAAGTTAGCAATGGTGAAAAATAATCACACAATGATTCCAATTTCAGCAGAGTCCGGGATCGAACCCGAGACGTTGTTTTTGGTATGGACACTGCTATTGCTGCTGCACATCCCAAGGTGAAAACTCAAACATTTGATTTGAGCAAACTTTATTCCAAATAAGATTGAAAACGTCAGTAGCCAACAGTGTCCTTTCTGCTTAATTATCATATTCTTATTTTAATATTTTAAGAGTAGTGGATATCTGTAGTGCCAAGGTTATGTGTAGTTTTCCATCAATATATTCCACGTGGGCTGAAGTCAAACACTTAAGCAAACGCTAGGTAATTAAAGAAGTATTGCTCTCATTTACCATTCCACACTACATTGCAAAATGGAAAAAAACAAACAACAATACATGACACGTACAAAAGCGAAATAAAAAATTGACATAGCAACTTAAATAAAATGTACCTTTTTTAGTCTTAAGAATTACAGTAAAATACAAAAAAAGGTATTTTACCGAAACCGGACTCCAATAAAATGCATTTTATTTTCAAAACTGCTGCTGTTCAAAGTCTTTTTTGTATTTTACTGATATGAAGAAATGCACCGGTCATAAACGCACAATGCAGAACTCGTTTCAAGCTCCCTTTAAACTGTTTGTCAACTTCTAGAACGCAAATGTATTGTTTGCGAAAGGAGTAATGTCAGAAAGTAACAAACCAATAAATAATTTGTAAGGCAACAATGATAACAACAATATTGATTTATTGGCACTTTGAAGACATTTGGTTTCCATCAGTAGATATCCAATAAATGTATATGAAAGGTAGGTATATTCTTTAGTTTAAATAAACTAAACTTTTCTATAATCCAATTGTATTTTATTTCTTACAAATTTTTGTTAAGAAACTCTCCATAATATCTCCAATGAACTTAACAGTCAGATTAATATTAGAATTACCATTCAATGAAAGTATATAACAAAATATAGTTTTATAATCATTTATATGCGTATTCCCGGGGGAAGGAACATCAAAAGTCAATAGAACGAAAGGAGGAGCTATCCGCTATGTGGAGGCATGCAA
>JAOBBB020097832.1:0-13365 GCA_025331005.2 Zoanthus gigantus
AATCCAAGATGGCGTCGATTTGGATCAACCACAAAATCGAGATTTTTTCCGCCTGCTCAAGATTATGATTGCGTTCTACTGACATCGAACGCAATTATTTTTTGCTGAAGTGCTTATAGGTGTTTGAGAAATCAGGGCTCGATACTAACTTTTCAACTTATTTGTCTAGTGCCTAGTGACAACTTAGAAATTACTAGCCAAAGAAGTCTTTTACTAGCCAAAGAGTTGACGTCCTCCTTGAGATAAATAGAAATTAGTTAAGTCAACTTAATTTTGTTTACTAGCCAACGTGGCTAGTGGAAATAGAAAACCTACATGCCAAAATTGAATTTCTACTAGTCTGTGGTAGCTGGCTATTGTTAATTTTGAGTCCTGGAAATAGTTCGATAAATAAAAACAAAAGTGGAACTGATTGGCATACCCAACAAGAGCCATTCTTGGTTTAACATAATGAGTTGCATGACCAAGACCTAAAGGGAACATTGCACGGCTGTTCTCATCCACTCCACTAACACTTGGGGGTGTCTGTCTTGCACCTAACTGACCTGACAAATAAAGTTAAATAAATATAAAAATAGTATATAACTAGTAGTAATCAAAGATGTATGGGAAGTGCTGTGAGCTCTGGTGCAGTTGATTTTCCTTTTTTATTGTTTGCAAACGGTTTTTGTGATAACAAAATATATATGGACACATGGTAAACTTTTCTAAGGTCTCAACATGAAAAACAGGCAAAATCTTGGTCAAAATTCGCCATTGAGTTTAGTAAAAATTTTTGCTGTGATATATAAGCTCTTCAATTGAATTTGCTGGGAGTCTAAGCAAAGACCGACATGAAAAATCTTCATCAAAATTCAGCAATGAGTCCAGTAGAATTTTTTGTTGTGATATATTTAAGCTCTTCAATTGAATTCGCTGGGAGTCCAAGTAAAGAATCTTGATCAAAATCACCATCACTGACCACGTAAATGCCACATGCGGTGTCAACATGAAAACGAGGTACACTGCGCAGCCCAGAATTCCTTGTTTATGATTTAATTTCAAATACATTAAAACATAATCTCATGAAACTACAAAACTGTAAATGTTTTAAACAGGCCTTTTAAAACTCATTTTTATTCGGAGCTGCTACAACTAATTCCATCATTCATTGATGAATAAATCTTACACACTGTAACTGCCTACAAAATTATGAACCAAACTGCACCAGCCTATCTTTCTGACTTGCTACAACCATATGTTCTAAAGAATACTCTGCAGTCTTCATCTACTGGATTACTAGTTGTACCAAAGACAGAAACAGGGCTTTTTCTGTATGCGGACCTAAGAACTGGAACTCGTTACCTCAAATTTTATGAGAAGCAGCATCTCTTCATAGTTTTAAAAATCAACTGGCATAATTTTTTATATAAAGAAGCTTTACAATTTTGTAATTGATATTTGATTGATTTTATCATTAAGTAATATGACCATATGAACTATTTATAACCCATTTCATTGTTGTCCCTGTAGGGTTTTGGCCCAGAACCCAAGGAGGCTAAATAGAAGTCCCCACACGTAATATATATATAAAGGTTTGAAAATTTTTTACATATAAAAATACTGATACAGAAAAGTGGAGGAAATGATCTCCATTTGAAAATACTAGGCACGCATAGTCGTGTCGGGTAATTTTTGAGCTGTCATCAAGTTTCAACAAAGATAATTCAAAACTGACAAGTATATCACGATAAAGGTTTTTAACCGACTTGTGTCAGAACTAATTAAGCCAGTTATAAATGTGACCGTGTCACTATTTTAGTGTTAGTAATTTTATTTTATTTAATTCTGTTCTGTGGCTTTGCAAATAGAATTTACATTTGCTAATCAGGAGCAACAGGAAGCGGTTTTTTTTCGTTGTTTAACACATCATGCATAATTCATACCAAATTGAGTTTGTCACGGTAGTTGGTCAGTCACACACTTAGGATTTTGTCACGTTTTGCTTATCATTTTGGATTCGACTTTTACTTCATGTATTGCTTAGTTTTCTTTTATTGGCTTAGTTTTTTAAATCTTGGCTAAAGTGCTTTGACGAGCATTTTGTAATATAAATTATTGCGACTGTTATTTCTAGAATTTATTTCTTTAACTTTTCCGTGCTTCGTTTTCACCGAAAGTGTTTGTGTTGGAGTAAGTAATTACATTTATCTGATTACTGTATGCTTACGTATTTTCCTTTGGGAGTAGCTTATAATTTCAAGAATGTAAACGCCTGTGTATTACGGTGTATATAAGTTGTATTTTATGAGAGACGAACACATAGCATAGCATAGCATAGCATAGCATAGCATAGCATAGCATAGCACAGTGAGTGTGAAAGTTACTGCTGTGTCTGTGGCTTGAACAGCCAGTGAGGAGCTTACCCCAAAGCCCAAATGGTTGTTTCGCCGTGCCAGTTGTGTTGTTTGTTTTCCATTTATTGAGGTTATTTAGTTATGTGTAGAATCTAGTATTTTGCTCTAGCTAATTGATTTGTTTTTGGAAATGTATTTCTACCTTTTTAGTTCTTTTTCTTAATTTTTATTACTAAATTGTCTCCTTAGGAAGTCGTTTAGCTGTTTTTATTTCTCTAGGCCTCTAGTTTTGTCCCGTTCTTTATATTCTCAACAGCTCTCAGTTCGAGCTGCAAACCCATTCCTGTGTACGAGTCATGAACATAAATAGGAAATACTCTAACCGAAGCTTTTATCTGGGCTCCAACAACCTAAGCTCCAAGGACAGGAAAGCTTGTTTTCTCGTCGAAAGAGAGCAAACTGAATTTCTTAACCACCGTTCACGCCATATCGGGACTACCAACGGTTTTGCTTCGATGCTTTGTTACCGCACAATTGTGACAAAAGGAAAACATACCCGGGGAGGCACAGTTCAACGCAGCACGTTTAAACTTAATCTCCCAGCTGCATTGCACTGTGCCTCCCTTCTTCGCGATTTTTATGATTGCGTGAGTCGGACGAACGCTTCCTAATCTCGTTCAATGCTAAAGCTTTTCGAGGCAAAATGTCGTTCACTGACTTAGCCTCGCGTCCACTCCTACCGACATCGATCAGGTTTTTACGTCTCGTGATCTTTGGTGCAAAGCCTTGTTGTCATTTTCTTCGCGATCAACCAACTGGAAAAGGCAGAGAATTTTTTTTCTCTATTGATACCCCAATCGCTGTATTGTATTTTTCTGTTATGGAAGAATTTCTCTGACAAGAACAAAACAGTTTGTTGAAATATGATGATGACCATATTTATTCAATGATACTTCTGGTTTATCTCACATACTTCGTTTTCTGATTCTAAAAGACCAAACAGGTCACATGATCTCTATCTGCAAGACGCTTATGAGGCGAGAAATCGATCGAAGGTTTTGTTGTATTTTTTGGGCACTCTAATATTACGATTATTCATGACAGCCAGCTATGTTGGAGAAATAGTCCGACACCAAACTACGCGAGTCAACGAACATCTCATAACGGATAGAGCCTTACATAATCATAAACACCTAGAGTACAACGAATCTTGTTCTAAACTTTGCTCAAAGCATTGCTTTCAAGTTTTGGATTCTGCCGCAACGGAAATTGAGCTAAGAATAAAAGAGGGAATTCATATCAAAAGTAAAAATCCCAGTTTAAACAGACAAGTAAAACATATCAATCTTAGGCTTTCTTTCTAATACAATTGTTAGCTTCGCTTGTTTTCTGTAAGCTAATTTGTTCACCATGAATATTTACTTACTTAAGAATTTGTAAACAATTACACTGACGATGGCAGTTAGTACTTCCGAAATATCTTTGCATTAAAAAGAGTCGTGGTTTTTATCAAGTTTATAACTAAGTTTCTGCTATCAAAAGCATGTCATAATAATGTCAAACCACAAATAATATACATACAAAAGGCCTTGGCGTTTGTGGTTCAACTGACAATTCAACGTGTAGTTTTCGAAAAACCTAATTAGATCTGTTAGAATAATCTGATCTCTGAAGTTAAGTAAAAAATAAAAATAAAATTAAAAAAATAATAATAATAAACGATTTCTATATAGCGCTTAATTTTGAGGCTCTAAGCTCTATACAAATAAATACAGTTTTTTTAACAGTCAAGGGTCCTAGATTGTCCGCAACAGCGGATCACATTTATTAACAACGGTAAATGCCCTCATTGAATAAGACAGATCACAACACCGGGATCACTACCCTGCTCTTTCCGACAAATATGTGGTTCTTGTAAGTCCCACGATAGAGTGTCGAGAGACTTGATCTACTGTATAAAGTGTCTATCTCATCAAAATGGGTTTTTACTGATTCGGATAGAGCAAAAAAAATTGTTTAAGAAGTTCTATATTAGATTTTGCATTTAACTTTTAGTTTTGGACATATAAGCGCTCAGAGGGACTATTTTCGAAAAAATGTCGCGCCATTGGGGGGAATGGGAATTAAGAAAATTTTGATATAGAGATTGGACTAACATTGTAAAAGAAAACATTGTTTTTCAGTGAAAAACTAAATTTCTCTTTCAAATTAAACGTCAAGCAAAGCCAGCGATCCGTCTGTCGGGATTTTTGGCGTCCATTTGGCTGTCTTTGTATTCACAAATTAAACTTTATCGAAACTCTTTCTCCGTTTTAATCGCTACAGCCGTGATATCACCTAAGAAAAGTATCTGGTACAAAAACATTCCTTTACTTGTATCAGTGGTGTTTAAAAAACCTCAACCTACACACCTATAGTAAGCATAACTTCAAAGAGAAACTTAATTCCTATATATTTGTGTAGTATTTTATGGTGATGTCCGTAGTTCCCATGCTCTTTGCCAGTAATCAAGGCGCTCGACTTTTTTTTAAAAAGCGCAAAATTTGGATGTTTGAGCTGTTATAACTCCAAATCTAAAAACTTATTGCAAAATCGAACAAAGAACTTCTTAAACAACTTTTTTTTCTCTATCCGAATCCGTAAAAACCCATTTTTGATGATATAGGCACTTTAACGTCCTTATCCGACTGAAGACGTGAAAATCTAGCCATCTGCAGATGTTAAAGCAAAGCCAGCACCTTCTCCTCAATTATTTGAAGACCCTGAGTGTTGGTCCGGCCAGGAATGGAAGCCGAACCGCTAGCACGATAGACTGGTACCTTATTAGCAACTAAGCTAACCAGGCGGCGGTCATCCCCAGCCACTAGCAAATTTAATAGATTAGTGAGAAATTGGAATTATCGAGTTGCATTGTAAACCACGGGGCAAGTGGGAGGAGAGTTCAAATTTACTGAGGCAATTTCAGAGATTTTATGACCTTAAAAAAAATTAGGTTTTCGGCTTCCTTTTTGTTGTTATGTGAATTGCGTTTGAGAGCAGTGTTTTGACGTCTCAGTGGGGAAAGTTTTATAAATGAACTACAGCTGAGAACGTCGGCAACTGGTCAAAAGGTGTCACACCCTTACTGGATATCTTTTCGGCTTTTGCTTAGGACAATTGTGTCAAGAACAACTGTGCTATTCGGTTGTAAAACATGTTCATCTATTAGGTGGCTCGCAAAGCCTTTGATTGCTACATCCAGGAATACAGGCAACCCAGTATACGCTGTCTGCAGCGCCTTGTTTTTAAAAAAGTAATTTTGCTTATACTGTGTCCTTTATTTGAAGAAATCTCGACCACGTCCACGGCTCTAATTGTGGGCTTCTATCATTGCTTCTCGCTTGTTTCCTATCAATGTTCAAGGGCTAATTTCAACTGCAGACAAAATAGAGAATAAAAAGAGGTTTCCATCAAAAGATTGTAACTATAACTTGTAACTGGGAATTTGATTCAATGATTGGGCTCTTGAAATGGATCGCTTTTTGTTAACACAAGCTCCGCTGAAATTAGAGTTTTTCTGCTTGAAGGTCGTACCAGATTTGCTCGTATCCGGACCTCGCGTCACAAGACTCTATGAGCAGCCGCCTCGCCAGCCTCTCTTTTTGGCTCGGCTGGTTTTTTGCCAACTCATCTGAAACTTTATCCGCTCATACAATACATCGAATTTTATAGAACTAAAAATCGATACTCATTTCAACGAAACAATTGTTTCTGAAATGGACTTGACTTTACATCTTGATAGTTTCGTTACAAAATAAGTGGCTCAAATGGAGGGCAGTTTAGTCTCTTTATATCCTCTGGCTTTATTTGAATGCATTATAATGTTGAAAAATTTTTTATATTTCAAAATGTATGTTTTTATTTTCTCTTATAGTTGGAAGTTCTGACCGTGAATTTTCGACTTATTGCTAGTTATTATATTCCTCATAGAGAATACCCGTTTTATCAATTGGCAATATGAATGACCGTCAACAACTTACAAAAAGTCTTGCACAGGTAGCCCAGTTTACGCCTTCAAGGAATCTTGTTTTTAAAATGCAATTCCCAGGCATGTGGGAAAGGAATTGCGCACTCCAATACAGTTTCTATTTACCAAAGTTATAACATTTCAAAATGAACGACAGCGCTAGTAGTGTTTTTAATTGCATGACGTTTGGCCATTTCATATAGCCATTTTCAAATGAGAGTAGTATTTAACAAAGTGAATATTTAAGAACAAAAATTTAAATTAGCATAATATTGTTAGTTTTGAGAAATAAATAGTTTAGCTTTCACTGAGTCCCCTCGGGTATTAAGCGTTGGTTTGATTGTTCTAATGAATAGCATCTCGTACAAGAGACAATCTTATTTACCAAAGAGAGCTATTATTAACTCTTTTTTAGAACTACATAGATATTATTGAATACCGAAAAAATCATAGTTTACTTGGTCTTTTGAACTTGCTATAACTAAACAGTAAACGTGTCTTGCATAAGATTAAAAGTAACTGAGCCGAGCCGAAGGCGGTCAAGTAGAGCTATCATGACAATCAAGAGTGCGGTATTTGCCAACAGCTTTAAAATGAAGGCACAAGTCATCCTTGAAGGTCAGCAAAAACACGTGTGAAGAAGCTACGCTATTTAATGTAACATCGCACACCCCGAAAGACTTAATTTTCAAAGCATAGATCAAGTCAGGGACTCGAACAATCGACATCTAACAAGATTATTATTCACAAAGACAAAATTTAGCTCATTATACTTTAGTCTGCCCAACAGAGGTTGCTCTCTCTTCTAAATGTTTCAATTATAAAAAACTCTTTTCGCCCCTCGAGCTTATAAACTGAAGGCCGCGCCTTATTACGTCCCGGTTAATGTAAACTCCCTTCTGGTTTTGAATCGCTATCGCGTAATACGCAAGATGTTTTGCAAAAAAGTTGAGGAACCACAGGCGCAAGAACGCCAACGGACGCCGAAAATTACCAGAAATCTATACAATAAAACAAATATTAAACTGAACGACGCTAGAGAAGAAATGGAACTCAACCGCAAAACGTGAATGGAAAACGCTGTTTTTCCGCTATCGTCTGATGAAAATTTAACCGCCAACCGCTCAAAAAAATAAAAAGACTTTTTTTCGTAAACCGACCGACTAAAGAGGGTCAATCCGTCAAACCGACCGACTATAATAGACCCCCCTGTTACACCTTTCACTGTTCCCGTCAGACAAGTTGTCTTTTGAACATGGAATTTTCTTAATCTTCTGTATGCAGTTTTTGGAAAACTACCTGGATTTTTGAGGCCTCTGAAATATTTTCTCAATTCCTTATTTGCTAAAAACGTGTAAAGCTAGCAATAAATTTGCGATGAATTCGGAAATTCTTTCACAATAACATGTACGTCAAACGGGTGTGAGTAGTTAGCACAACGCGAACGAGAGCTAACCAAGAACACATGGAAATGACGCTATCCTAAAATTCTTTCAATCTTTAGAATATTTAAAAGCCTGACTTAAAAATTTAAATAACTCAATGTAAATTGATCTTCCATCAGTTCATTGACTTCCTGAAGGTTCAGTTTCATCCCAGCTGACTACAACTTTTCAAATTCAAAATTCACTATACCCGTCAGACAAGTTGCACTTCAGTTGTCATTTAAGTGTTTTAGTAAAGCTGCCCTTTAAATATAAGTTTGTGTGAATGTTTGCTATTTAAGCAAGTTTGATTTTGATTCAACCTTTGACTAACCTATCGGGTAAACAGAGTCCGTTCGGAAAAAAATCTCCTAAATTTAAATAGTGAATTTATTTTGTAGCCCTGTTTGTCAATCGTCACTTTAATTGAGCAAGTAAGTAGTGAGTTCTATGAAATGACGAGACAGCTAAAACTGAAAATTTCCACCATAAATCACAGCAAACCAATTCCTCAATGTTCCTTTCATTCAGCCTTGTTGGTCTGTAATGCAATCTGGTCACAATTCCCAAATAATCGCATGCTTTTGTAAAAAATTCCAACTCTCCCCCCCCCTTCCCGCTTCCTCTAAAAAAACGGACACGCAGCCGAATCCTTGCCTCGTTGCTTAGTTGCTTAGTGGCACGAGTAATTATTATATCGTGCTGCCAGATTGTGATCACTGGCTGCAGTTATGATACGAGTTCATCAGTAGTACTAGACGATGGTAAAAGCGTAATGCTTGTAGGATGTGGCTTTAAAGATGAATTCAAGTATAGATAGCACATAAATATGCTAGTAGCTAACTTGAAGCTACTAAATTAGTAATATTAGACACTCTTGGGTGGGATGAGTTATCTATTAAAAGAAAAATAAACAAGTCAAGGGTGAATAGTTTCACACCAAAATATTTCAAAACTCAATTTAAATTTCGTGAGAAATCTATATGAATTTAGAGAAGATGAAAATAAGCTTTATATACCACAACAAAGAACTAATTATTTGAAACAATCATTTGCATATAAAGGTGCTAAAATATGGAATGATTTGCTATCGTCGCTGCAAATGGCTACGAGCTATTGTCTATTAAACGTGGAGTCCGTCCATATTTCTCAGAACTAGACTCACACGCGGCAGATATGTAAAACGGTATTTTTATTGCTATGATGGTTGTAAATTTTTATATACCGATCTTTTTACCGTATATAAGAAGTTGATGTATGTAAGTAGGTAAATACAGCTTTAGAAAAGCACTAAAATATATCCTTATCTATATATTATCGATGATTTGGAGTCTAAGAAATAAAAGCGGATTAAAGGTCGCGAAAGACAGACAACTAACTGAGAAGCATTTTCATCACAGGCTTGCGAAGAACTATCAGAAACCTAATATAATTAATATATGCATTTTTCCTTTATTGGTTGTCGATTTGTCATTTACTCTTCAGAAACAGTCAAAATAAAAGTGGAGGTCACGATTTGCAGTAACTGCTTAACCTTAACAGAATTCAAAAGACTTAAGTTAAATGGCTGCAAAATGTTTTTCTTAGGGAAAAAGGGAAACAGAATTTTAAATATTTTAATAGCACTAAAACTATTTTTAAATCGGCAAGAGTGTGAGGTCGGGAACAGTAATTTTTAATTTAGCTCAGAATGATAAACGAGGTGAGAGGGAAGGGGAGAGGAGAAAGGCCTGGGCTTGATGCCTTGATCATGAGGGAGAGATAGATATTATTAGGGATAACAAATATCCTTTTTATTATATTAAACTTTATTATATTTTTTCTCAACTTTTATATTGTACTTTGGTGTTTTTACACTTTTTAATGTGAATTTTTAGATGAACTCATGAAGAGTTATTTTAACTTGTGGAAAGCAACAATAAAGTCTTTATTATTATTACTATTATTATTATTATTATTATTATTACTATTATTATTATTATTACTATTACTATTATTATTATTATTATTATTATTATTACTTTTACTATTATTGTATTTGTAATTGTTGTTATTGTTGTTATCATCGCCATTGATCAGTAAAAAAATAAAAAAAAAAAGTTATTGTTATTAATATTATTATTAATATTAGTTTTAAGGGACTTGTACCCAGATTGTCACGATATAAAAATTGGCAACGACCTCTTTCTTCAAATTGAACTTATACCTAGCATCAATGCCAGTGTTTTGCTGCGACTGGGATGGCAAGCGAGGAAGGAGGATTCAAGGTGCAACTTCAAATCTCTGATAACTTTCAGAAAACTGCTCTGAAATAGGTCATTTTTTCCTAAAATTTTTGTATGAACAAGGCTTTGTATCGAAAATGCAATTAAGAGCAACTTTGTTGTTATGGTAACGCAATACTGACAGCTATTAGTACAATTAGTTTATAACTTTTTAAACTAAAAACTTTTATTAATGTATTAAACTGCAAATTGTCAAAGCAGGCGAGTCAGTATGCTGTTTAAATTTCCACCACGTACCAAATCAACCATACCAGGTTGGAGATTTTTTAATTTTTATTTTAGATAGCAAAATTTGCGACTAATTTAAGGTTAGAGCAATTAATTCAGGAACCTTTATGCCTGAAAAAGACTTAAGAACCCCTTTCACCATCCTAGATCCACACCTACAGATATTTATCACTTTCATAAATCCGCTGTCAATTTTCTGTCGCGAAACATTGTCTTTTTAGAGAAGTCAAAAAATTGACAGGTGTCCGACAAGTTTTTTTATGTGTTGGAATAGTATCCATGCGTGACTTGAGAGTTTTGAAACAGTCGTTCATTCCAAGAGATTTTTATTTTATCCAAAAAGAAAAACACTTTAGGCTTTTCCTTTTTATCTGCTTTTTTATGCTCCATCTGTTGCAACCATTTTTGACAAACTGACAGCGAACAGTAGTCGATAGGTTCTTCTATTATGCAACTTTTTTTGTTTTACAGTCACGCACCACTACATCACCTATATTAAGCCTTCCCTGTAGAAGAAGCTAATCTTCCAAGACACCCCTAGAAAAAAAGCAGAAATTTTAGATAGTTCTCCTCCTACCCTTAAGAAAACGAATAGAACATAGTACCTCCTAAAAAATTCTTGGAGTAACCCTTCATACATCGACAAGACAGCAAGTTTGCCCGGCTACGAAAACGTCGCCTTTTTGTCAATGAAACGGGAATTTATGCTGCAACTTTTTGCTTCCTGTCTTCACCGTTCCCAGACAAACTATTTCCAGTAACTGGAAACACGTAATTCAATAAATGTAGCAGAGTTTTTGATTCGATTTCGAAACCAAAACCAAAACATCGCAAATTACTAGCGTTGTACACAAGATAAATAAACTTTAATTAACTCCGAAAGCGGGCTCAAATATCCTCTTTCGAGGCTTTGCATTTATCCCTCAAGCGGGACTTAGTATATGACGTCGACAAAATGCCAGCGGCCGCTCTGCGTCGACCAAAAACGGGAATAAAAGTCGCCAGATCATTGATCCTACTAGCTTGATACAAGAAATGAAAGCTGTGGTATATATTAGTTGTAAATCTAGCAAAAAAATTGACAAACGTAATGTAAAAGCCGGCACTTACCTACTTTTACAATCTCCAACAACTCAAAATCTTCAACAACGCTCACTAGTAGTAGAGCTGCTAAGGGTAAAAACTGTTCACTTTTTAATAAAAACACGAAACTTTGCAGGATTACAAGTGTCGAGAGAAAACTACGCACGCCGTCTTCTTTACCTGCCGGGCTACAACTATACGAATACTGTGCTCATTTAGTTTGGTTTGTTTGCAATTGCGAATTGACTAGCTGTGATTTATTGGATTGATGATTTGTTTTAAGGCTGGAAAATCTTCACGTTTGATTAGCTCCGAAAATTTTTTTTGTTTAGACTCATGTCACAGATTTACGGACACAAGGTTTCATTTAACTTTTGGAATTTACAGACTTTATGAATTCCCTTTACCAAACCATTAAACTTGAGTTAGTGTATTCTATATTGTTTCTCCATGAGGGATTTATCTGAACGTAACAGATATTTACGCTAAATAAGCCTACAGATAAGCCATCTTTACTTGCCATCTTTTTAGTTGCCACCCTATATATATTATTTTTAATATAAGGCCACATTTCTAATGTTTTTGCCCACCCTATAAGTAGTACTAAAAGCATTCCCTACAGCATAACCCTCGGAATGAAACGGATTTGCTCAGACACTATCCTTTTTTCAAAAACGTTTAAAAGAGTACGGTAGATACTTGATTGCAAGGTGATGTGTTGCTAATGATATACAGCAACAATTTTGTTAAGGCTAATGCTAAATCTAGGGAAAAATTACTTAAACCTAAGCAAAAATCTAGTTCACCTGCCATTATAATTCCGATGGTTAGGGATTATAATCCAAACTTGCCTAACATTAGATATATTATAGATAAGAATTTGCCAATAGTGTATTCTCCGAGAAAGGCAGAAATTTTCCCACAGGGTTCAATCATTCCATCCTTCCGCAAATGAAAGTCATAATTAAAAACTAATAAATGTAATGCTGCGTCGATGATTTTACAGAAACAGTTTTAAAAGTATAGTTAAATTTTACACCGTAGTGAAGAAGAATTTAAACAACTGACGTTTTGGACTGTAGTCCTTCGTCAGAGTGAATGCATGCGTGAGTTATATAAACACTTCTTTATTTATCTCTCATGCATTCACTCCGATGGAGGAACACAGTCCAAAACGTCAGTTTTTTAAATTCTTTTTTACTACGGTATAAAATTTAACTACTTGTAAAACTGTCTCATTAAAAACTATTTTATCTAGACCTTTGTTATAGATGTGCGAATAGAGGTTCAGAGGCGACTAAAGGTTGCAATATAAGTGTGATAAATAGCTCTTTTGCCCGTCGCTAGCAATCGAGACTATATATGCTGTAGGGAATCAACTGCAAAGGAGAGCAACTCGCAAGGCAAAGGAAGACAAATTTTAGCACGAATACCTTGTTTAATTTGAAGGCTTGGACTTTACAGCTTCCGACTGTTCTAACCGACTACACATCAGCTAACTGACTACTCCGACGACTACACACATTCTAAATTATTCGTACGGTATTTATATCCTCTTTAAAAAATGTATGCAAAGTCCTTTTGTTTCTTAATTTCTCTTATTCAATCCAAAGTCCGTTAAGGTCTAAATTATTTTTTTACTCAACAGCAAAAACTGCTAACATTAAAGTAATCGTCGTTCTAAAAAGCTCAGGACAACGCAAGTATCTCTGCAGAAAAACATTGATAAGAGTTTTTCAGAAATTCCGAGAAATGCCGTGGCCAAAAGTATTTCCTTAATTAAAACTAAGTTACTCATCGAACTGTGTACCAGAAGCTTTAACACTTTGGACAATGTAGCTGGCAGATAGGAAGGATGGTTTCCCAAACATTTGTGTTGTCATTAGTTTCTACTAACGGCGGTTTCTCTTTAGCTATCGCCTTTGACTAATTTCAAATTCCTAAAGCAGAGGCTTCTTGGCTCTACACTTAATCTCCTAGGTATCTCAGTTCAAATGTATTTA
>JAOBBB020097916.1:0-13365 GCA_025331005.2 Zoanthus gigantus
ATATAAAAAAAAAACTCTATCTTTAATTTTTTTTATTACTGTGTTATTTTACTTTTATCCAGTCAGAACGGGGGGGTGGGGGGTGGTTGAGGGCCATAAAGGTACGGGAGGCGGGATACAATGGTACGGGTGGCGGGAGGCTCTGACCCCCCTGTCCCCCCTTCCCTAAATATATGATTGAGAAGATTACACGTTCACACTCGGGAACATGAAAATTATTTAGCCCCCACCATCTAGTTGGAGGTAAATAGAGGAAAGACGGATAGGCAAAAAAACAAAAGATGACTTTTCAATGACCCTAGCCATTTTTCCTAAATTCCACTACTCTTTCCAGGACTGGAAAATGCATTGACAAATTTCATGACTTCATGACCGGGTGAACCCTATCCTGTGCAACATTTTTTCATAAAACCTGACAAAACGATCGTGAAACAGCTCATTTTGATAAATCCTTCCTGCAACACAAGCTCGGCAAATTATATTCTGGGAAAATTGAAAAATTTTCGCGCGGGAGGCTAATTTGAGTATTTTTAAGTCTAGGACCAGGCTTGCTTTCTGCCAAAAAAAGGCCTTGCGTGCAGATTTACCAGTTGGTAGAAGTTGCAGAATGCAGTTGGCGAGATCAGGCACATTTGCTATTTTGGCCCTTGTCTATGAATGATAAACTGTTAGCCGATGCAACCGATCACCCAAAGTTTTGTTTTTGTCAAACTCACAGCGCCAATAAACAGTTTTTCAAAATTGGCAAGGTTTAAGCCTTCTTAGCCTTTCATGATGTGCTCAGGCACAAGCAAATGGCCAAAATTACACACGCAATAGCATATTCTGTGTTTTCATGGATAAAACCGCTCTTCAGAAAATTAATCGAGGAATGGCGATCACTGTTACGTGAGTATCCTTTATGTGACATCGTTCCTGTATGCCATGATTCTAACCCTGGTCTCCCCTAAATCTTACCCCAACCAAGACTCTAACCCCAGTCTCCCCTAAACCTAACTCCAACCTTGATTTTAACCCCAGTCTCCCCTACACCTTAACCCAACCTTAATTCTAACCCCGTCTCCTCTAAACTTTACACAAGCACTGATTTAATTCCTAGTCTCCCCTAAATCTTACCCCAACCTTAGTTCTAATCCCAGTCTCCCATAAACCTTACCCTAACCACGAGTCTAACCATAGTCACTCCTGAACCCAATCTTGACTTAAACTATACCCAACCCTGTATCTTGCCCCCGGCCAAGCGAAGGGTGATACACCTTATACCTGGGGACGAGTAAAAGATTTTCCCAAAAACCATGGACTGACCCAAATACCATGACCATGAGAAAAAAAGAGAACAGAAGCATTGTGAGTAGTGATTTATTGAAAAGCCACTAAAGCAGCTCTAGTCAAATGAAAACTTGAAGTTTGAATTGTATGAGGTTGAATTTGCCAGCTATGGCAATAAAAAAATTATTTTATATCAACAATCTGACAATCTCATCATTCGCATCAAAATCTCTATCAGCAATCAGCTAGGATAAAAGTCTTGGTTTATTTTGCGGTATTATTCGAGTTCATCGACTCTTAATTATTTCATTAGCGTAGAGAAAATAGTCACTTTAAAGAGACCTTAAAAAGCTGCAGGAACTCTTTCACACTTGGACTTTAAGCTACTACGAATTATTGATTTCACGTCAAGATTATTCTTGAACACAAAGCATGTTCCCTAGTTTAAGGTTTTGTTCAGATGCTCTTGCCATTATCACTCTTGTAGATGACGATACAGTTCACAAAATGTATCAGCAAAAAGTTTCCTTAGCTGTGCTCGTTTATACTTCAGTGTAGGTGTTAACAAACCGTTTTCCACTGTAAAGAGTCCGGAATGCAGAGCAATAGACTTGACCTAAGAATGTGGCAAAATTGTTTTAGCAATACATAATATTATCAGAACTTTGTAATTTGTATCACCAACGAGACCAACATTTTCAAGCTAAGAGTTTTCCAATACATGTTCTAATATGACTCAGTGGTATGCACATGCAGACAAAGACTATAGAAAATAAAAAGAAATAAATAAGTAAAAGACAGGGATTACATTAGGGAATTTAGAGATAACAGAAAAAAAGGTAACCGAGAAATTGTTAATTGTTACAAGAAAACCAAACCAACTGAAAACGATAACATAGGATATATATATATATATATGGATTATTAATGGATTATTAGATCGGGAACAGTCAAAATGTTTGATAAAAATTTGTACGCAGGAGTCTTGTCTTGACCATAAGGTTTAAAGTAGAAACTCTATGTTTGACTAGAAGATATTTTTATGATAATTCTAATTATATGCACCTGCTCAAATGACTTTAATCCTTCTCGCTTTCCTTCTGCAATCATATCATCGTAAATCTTTTTCTTGACAGCCTGAAAAAATGGGAAAAATTTCCCATGAAATATTTACAATTTTGTAAACCTTTCTAATTCTTTATAAACAGAACCAGTTAAAACTTTTAAAGCTTCTTCAAACCATTCATACGTTCTTTGTATAATGTTTTGAGTAACATAAGGTGTCACATTTTTTATTTAACTGATGTCTAACGCCCGATAAAACAACATAAATGCACCACTGCCTTATCCCATCCAACAATACTGGATAAAGGAGCCAATATGTTAACTCTGCCCGATCCAATATAATTTTCGCATCTTCTCCAGTGTTAGAAAAGTATCAAATGTTTCTCTATCAGATGCAAAATTATCGTAAAGAGATCATACGTTAACTTTAGCTTAAAAGGTTTTCGTTTGTACGTTATAGATTGCGAACTCGGAAATCTGTCCCTTACAACAACCTGATATAATTTTCGCGACCTCACCATGGAATGAAAAGCATCAAATATTTTTCTACAGATACAACAGTACCGTATAATAGAGGAACGTTAACTCAGAATAATAAGCTTGCTATCATAATTTGTTGCCAGCTCTGAGTATTCGAAAACCCGTACTTTGATCATAAAAACATATTTCTCCCGACTCATTTATGATATAAAAATATCAAATGATTTACGCGAAAGCGTTTTTTCAGTCATTGACGTGATTCTCACCTCGTTCTGACACAGTGTCTCAAAGTCACCTTTGATTCCATTTGCGTCTGCCCATTTCCTCAGGGGTCCCTCCTCGGGAACGACAACGGCCACTAAGTATGACTGCAAAATTTAATATAATATCAACGCCAGTGACCCTTTGAAGGAGTCTATCGCTGTAAACTATTCTTGGTATCTAATTATATTCAAATCTACTTTAGCTATAATAGATAAAAAAATGATAAATCTCTTGGTATGGACATCAGCGTTTTATTACACAGATAAAATGATCATATTTACTTTTTTTTGAATGATAAATGTAAGTTGCCGGTAAAACGCCCGACAATTTTGAACGGCTGACAGTATTAATTAAAAAATGAGAACGCTTGTGAAGCCAAGTAAGAATTAATTAGAATCAACTGAAAAACCGTCAAATTTTCAAAATAACAATTTTGACCAAAGACAGCGTGCGATTTCATCAAGAAAATTACTGGTGCATCGTGATAAAATCCGTAAAACTCCGATTAACTTAATCCTGGTTAAGACAAAATTCAAAGAGTAATTTTTTTATAAGTAAAGCTTTGTGATGCTTACAAAATAATGTTCAGTTTTACCAACCAAAGAAACATGTTCAATCCAAAATTCTAGCCCAAAGCAAGATATACTGAAAAGGTAGGAAACAGGAACAGGGATTAAAAAGTTAACCCTGGGTTAAAACTAATGGAGTTTTGAGGAACCAGGCTCAGGGAGAGTTAAAGAACCATTAGGCTCAAAAAGAGATATAGCTTTATAAAAGATTTCAAATAAGCCACCAGAGCTAATGAATAAAATATATGCAAATTTCATCTTTTTCGAATTTTCACAAGTAAACATACAGATAACGTTGCTTTTGACAATAGACCATTTTCGCATTGCAGTAACTGCTTTCTACAATGACAGCAGACTCAATTTTTACAGTGTTAGCCTCACTATGAAGTTAAATATTCCTAAATTCCAATGTAATTTTACAGTTTTTACAACTGCATGTATTGTTGGAGATGTGACTTCTCGCTCTCTCTCACAAGTATTTTTGAATATTTGCCAACAAAACGAGGCTAACACTGTAAAACTGAGTCCGCTGTCGTTGCAGAAAGCAGCTACTACAGAAGCAAAAGTGGTCTATTGAATTTAATACAACTCACAGTATTTAATGTATGAACAAACTCCACAGTTCTTTATTAATTTAAAATACCTTTAAATTTAACATGCTCTTGTTTCAGGATGGATGAATATATCAAATCAAGCTAGAAACATTCATGAAAGACTTAACAAAGCATTTTCAAATGACATCACGGCAGTCATGTTGGGTACTCTCAACAAAAGAATTTTGATGATTTCTTTTGTTTCGGAAGCCAACATGGCCGCTATGCCTATTGTCTTTTGTATCTCCTGGGATCAAGTGAAAACACTATAATTTAGAGGTAGTTAACAACATTATTGACAGTCCACATTATCACCTTCCAAAAAAATGTTTTAAAGTATTTATATTGCATCCAAATAATAAAACATACTTTAATTAAAACAGTACTACTTTGACAAGAGCTAATAAAACCAAACAAATGGAATGAACTGCCACACTGATATACAAAACTACGATCAAAAGCATGGAGGATTTTGTTACATTTATGTAGATAATTTTGGTAAAAATATGTAACTCTTGAGTGGCTTGTCTTGTGCTCAAGCTAATCACTTTGCACCTGACTAATCATTTTTGTTTTTGGCTGTAAAACAGGCCCTTCAATGCCACCATAATTATTTTTAGACATTTACACATGATATATTTTCTATTGCCACTTATCCGAGTGTATTAGTGCCCGTATTAACGAGGTTAGAAGCAAAGACATATGCATGTTGGAAATGAAAAATGTGGTCGATGGTTGCATTAACAGGGTGTTTTTATAACAAAACGTATGGATATTTTGCCAGGCCAAAAAAAGTGGTCATAATAACAAGGTGGTAGTATGAACAAGGCTGTCTTAAGGCATATTCCACTGTACTGTCATCCATTAACTTAATCTATGATCAAGCTAAGGTAACCTTGCTTATCTATTAGCAAAATATACAACATAATTTAATAAAATCTCATTCATTGTTAAAGCAAATGAATAATAAAATGCACAACTTTTTTTCTTACTATTCCAGAACAGTTCAGGAAAACAAATATTTTCACATAAAGTCTTGATTGAGTATATAATGAAATAATATTGTTTTCATAAGTTTCCATTCTGGCTATTCACACCCAACTACCTCTAAAACATACAAATATATTTTACATTATATCCTTTTAAACTATCATTTCATATTGTTCAAATCTATATCATCTGATACCAAATTACATTTGTAATAACATTAATTTAAAAATTCAATTTTCAATATCAAGCAAAAATGTACATTCAATAAACCATATTCAGCATGGACAATTATGGCACACCTTAACAAATAACCATTGGTTAAGTAATTACGGCAAAATAAAAAAATTCCCGGTTTCTCATCAGAAATGTTTTTAAATGTAAATACGGCAGGTGGTTTTTATTTTTATTTCTTCTTCTTTTCTGGGGAAAATCCGGCCATCCCCTTTTATGGGGATAAACCTGTATCAAAATTGGATTAATATTGTTTTCTGTAGCAAAGGAAGAACAGGCACTGATGTGAAACCAGGATTTTTTTATTTGGCCTAATCAACATCTCCAAAACAACTCTCTTACCAACTCTTCTGTCCAATTCTCACACACAGCACACAAACTTTCTTATAGAGCGTTTTATTAACATTTCAAAACAAACTCTGTAAGCTCGACTCACTCTCAACTCACTTTCCCATGGTAATGTTGGTAAACATTGATAGAACAAAATTAATAAAGAATACATAAGTAACAAACACCAACTCAAAATTGAATTAATTGTTCTCAAGATTTTCATTTCTTTTTCTTTTGCTTCATTATGTGAAAAGATACGCTATCAGCTGTTAATTATAATATTCTATTAATACCAGAAGTTTAAAGCTAAGTTCTTGATGTTACCTAAAACAAAAACATGACTAGGCATTATACACTTAAATTAAAAACTTTTTCCAGCATCGTTGCAGCGAGATAATCATGAAAGGTAAGTTGCTCTTGTCTGTACCATGAAAATACAACAAAAGATTAAATGGAAAAAATGAAGAAAAGAAAATATTCAATAAGATCATTTTGCGATGAAAAATTTACCTCGCTGCTACAGTATAGCAATATAAGTTGCTGAAAAACTATCTTATAGTTATATTACAGGATTTTAGCTCTAAATATACATCAAATTCTTTCAGTAGTAGAAATTATAAATAGCAAAGTGTACTTACCGTAGGGGGATGGGTAGTGGTTTATTTGACCTTTTTGTACAAAATTAAAAATATATGTTTAAGATTCACTGTCCGACATTAGAGCTGATCCGATTTAGTATTAGTGAAACAAATTAGTTATTAAATTTCAAGACTCTACTCGCGATTGTTCCCTGACCTTCTACGGTTATTCCATCTTCACTGAGGTGAATTGTAGCAAATGCATTGGAGCCAGACGGAGCTTCAACCACGGCTGCATAAACACAATGATGAATTCCACGGTGATCAACGAAGTGAGCGTCCTCATGTTCGTGTCCATGGAGGCACGCGACAACACATTTGAAGCCCCAGATCAAGTCCAAGACTTCAGAGGGATTCCAAACAGAATCAAACCGTTCGTCTAATTCTGGACATATTGGAATATGGCTGAAGATCAGAACTCTCTGATTATGCTTCTCCGCATCGGATAAAGTGTCCTTGAGCCATTCTAGTTGTTCCTTTCCCAAGCCGCCATTGTATGA
Source organism: Zoanthus gigantus (assembly GCA_025331005.2). Classification (NCBI taxonomy): domain Eukaryota; kingdom Metazoa; phylum Cnidaria; class Anthozoa; order Zoantharia; family Zoanthidae; genus Zoanthus; species Zoanthus gigantus. Next base: position 6,930 of record JAOBBB020097916.1, read on the forward strand.
TACAAATCTTTTCTCTCGTCCTTGGAGGCCTGCCGACGACTCTAAGTTTGTGTTCCTGTTGTGGGAGGTGAGTATCTTGTATGCCTCTTTGTACCTGGAAGAAGTGGTATCTCGACCCAGAATGCTGACATCTAAGCTATCTAGAACTACTATACGAAAGCCTGCGTGTGGGGAAAAACTGAAGTAAAATTTCTCCGGATCTCCACCAACCTTTGTTGTTTTCGCTCCCTGAGAAATGGATGTATTGCGCGTGCGGAAAAAATATGAAGGATGAAGTTGTGATCGAGCAAGTTCATCGCGACTAAAGTTGTACAGCTCATGGTTGCCCAAGACATGAACTGTACGCGTAGGAAGTCTGTTGAATTCGTCTAGAATAAGCTCTAGAGCTTTGGCAGAAGCGTTTGCAACCGGGCTTGTTGCGTTGAAACCATCGATGATGTCTCCAACTTGAATAACAAACGATAATTTCGGCGACCTCATCTGCCAGTGGCTCACTGCTTCACGGATGCACTTTAAAGCATTTCTATAACGACGCCAGGCAGTTTTCTGGTAATTCTGACGATCAGGAATATCACCATACTGCAAATCAGTTATGAGTCCAAACGAAACCAATGGTTTCATGTTTTTTCGCTTCTGATCAAAAAGCCGGCCGGTAAAGAGTTTTGTTTCTGGCGCTCAGAAACTCGTTGAACCGGTTTGTTATGTCATACTCTTCGACCAAAATAACAAACCCCGTTTCTTATTGGCTACCAAATCACACCACCACCAACTGGATGATCAAAGTTCATTTCCCTGTTCTAAACCGGAAACATATTTTCCTTCTAGAAAATAATAAACTATTGATAATTTCAAAGATTACTGCTTTAATTTTTAGGCTCTGTTCATTCAATCGTGTTTGTTTGTCGGTCATTTCAGAAACATGTAACATATGCCAAAAAATAGTGACTACCTAATTGTTTTGAAATATGAGTGTCTACAGATCGATTTATTGTGGACGGGATATACAAACCGTCAAATATTCGAGCGTCAAATATGCGAAAAAGTCATCACGTATAACGTATTGTAATGTCAGTCCGCAGAAGTAAGAAGTAGTTATATGTCATTACGTATCATAGATTGCAGAGAAGGACTTGTCTTTGTATTCACGTGACGTCACAAGCACCCCATCAGTGAATGACACGTGAATAAAATTTTAAAAAAGCCATGAAAGAACTGTTCCTATATTATTTGTCTCTTTGTATTATACTAGTAGTTTTTAATAGAAAGAGAAATGCTGCGAGGCGCGCTGTTTGGGCCTTGGAGTAATAGGAAGAACTTTTTTTTTAGACACTGAGGCGAGCATAGACTGAGAAGGCAGAATTTGTTAGTTTTTTTGTCGATCAAAAATCATCACGGCTCAGTTTATAGCCAGCCGCTTTGGGTTGTCAGACTGTCAACACGAATTAAACAAAGACTTTGTGCAAATACGATCAAAATAATCGTTGACAGCGCTCCACAAAAGATTTAGAAAAAAAAATGCTTTTATAAATTTTTTTCACAATGTAAAAAGATGACTTCGCATTCCTTGTTCACAAAATTTATGATTATTTTTGACTTGCTTGTTAGAAGACAAAAGTCGCACGTGCGCTATGTCCATGCAACACGTTACGTACATCGATGATAAATAACGCTGATCATACTGACTGCTTGCTCCGGAAATGCTCACAGAAGGACAAAGGAGATACAAAATCGGAGATTTTTCATAGCATCTTACACACAGCGTTCGTTTCAATTAAGAAATAAAACATGTTCCGCGCCTTTATAGCCTGGTGAAAACCGAAGTGAACGTTTGGAGGACGATATAAAACACCTACAATGGTATTTTTCCACTGAGGGACAGGTATTTCAATAAACAAAGATTCGGTTACTTCAGAATTAGATAATGTACATTTAGATAATATTTTATAATCTAAGGTATCTTGTAAATAGATACCAACTCCACCGCCGGTTTTATCTTTCCGATGGTTTAAAATATAATTATAACCTTGAATATTGACTAAATTATAAGTGTTATCATTAAGCTAAGTCTGTGAAATACCAATATAAAAAACTGTTTTGTTAATCGAGCTAGTAAACTCTTAAGACTATCTAAGTGAGCATATAAACTGCGAGCGTAACGAAAAGTCTATATTATTTTTTGATCGACCAGAAAATACAGAATTAACTACATCTTCAATAAAATATTTACTAGGTGCAGACTTAAACAATATGTTTTGATCTGGGTCTAAATTATTCTCATCATTAAAAGCAAAGCACTGATTTATAGAAAGAGGATTAAACAACAAAGTTTCAAATAAATCAATATTATAGTTAACTGGTTCATAAGAAAGTTCAAAAGTAGCAAGTCTAAAGGAATTTTCGTCCAAATGGGCGAAAGATAGAACGTTAATTAGAGACTCTGGCATAGTTTAAATAAGAGATTTGTTACTGACTTGAACTGAAATGAATACGATTACCGCCTCCTTGGTGATCATTGTTCGCTTCCAGACAAGAAGTGGGATTTAATCTTGGAAATGTAATTAGTTTATCGTAGCGTAAAAATGCAATTTTCCCATCTCTACGAACTTCTTGCATCTGCGGAATTAGTCGACGCCGTTTTTCAAGCACAGCCTCTGAGAAGTCTTCTCTCACGTAGATGTTAGACCCTTTGAGTTTCTTCTTGTTGGCCATTACAGCTTCGCGGGTTAGTTCAAAAATTTGGCAATCACCACGCGGGGCTTGGAAGAATCGGTTAAAACTCTCCTGCGGCCGACGCAATGGGTTCTTTCGATGCAGAAATCCTTAATCTGAAGCTCGTCTTTAAGAACTTGTGCAACTTTAACTTAAAAGTCACTCCATGATTCATTCGGTTGTTCAGGAATTCCATCGAAGCAGATATTTATTCTGCGTGAACGATTTTCCAGATCGTCAAGTTTTCGATACAAATCATCAGTTTCATGTCTAAAATTCTCAATTTTGTTTTCAAAATCACAGCATCAGTAGTACGGAACTTGATGAATTCTAAACTGGTTTTAAAATCTTGCAGTTCGCGAATGTACTGATCTAATCTGTTGTTTGTAGAGTTCATAAATGAAGTAAAAACGATTTCATAGTAGATTCTTGGACTTGCAGAAGCTCTCTTATCATTTCTAGTGAAATATTGGCTGGTTCAGAAGATTTATCAGAAATTTTATCGAATACCGATTTTGAACGTGTGTTCGCCATTATGCTAATATGCTTAAAATGATATTATTGATTATTATTATTATTATTAATATTAGTTTCTCCGGTTTGTTTTTGTATTTATTCTATAGGTTGTATACGAATGTCATCAACGAAATGATCGGGTAGGTTGAAGTGTTTGCTGATAAATGTATTGACGTTTTTTCTTGATTTACGAACGATGACCAGAAAGTCTCTTGCTGAGTGTTTGTTTAGTTTCTCCTACGTACTGATTATCACACTAATGTTTTTACTAGCACAACTGAGATTAGAGTAATCTATAACTTTATATTTATGCTTAGTTAAAGAACTGACACATCTATTTTTATGCAATTGAGGACACGTGGCACAGTTCTTGCGTTTACAGTTAACAGATCCGAAGAAGACTCTCACGACCCGAAACATGTAGAGAACTTTGAAACTTGAGCTCGAGAACAAAAGACGTTTGAAGACAAGAGATCCCAACAAGGAGAATATGGTGTTATGAAGAAATCAACCTCAGCTAAAATATTCAAGCTTTCTGAATGAGTAATAAAAAGAAACTCATAACAGATCCATTAGGCCATATCAAAATCATACTCTGGGGTAAACATGCTGACACTCTACAAAATGGATCTACTTATTTATTTTCTTATAATAAAATTAGATTAAAAGTTACTTAAGGTCAAAAATACTTGAACACCCCCAAGCAAGAAAACGAATGAATGAATGAATGAATGATTGATTTTACTGATCCATTTGAACAGCCTCTCTGCACGTTGAATGAATGAAGTGGCAACTGGAAAAGACCTCATTGCTTGCATCCTTGGAATAAGCAACGTAACCAATTATCATTCCTGTGCTAAATGTCTCAAAAAAGTATCCATCAAAGGGACATTGGCCTGTTCGCAAGCGCTTTTGATTTGTAATTGGGCTTTAAGATCTATGCCTAGAACCAAGAAGATCCAACAAACAAGTTACACGTCAATGGTTTGGCAAACAAGCAGTAAACAAAATGTCTACTCTTGCTGAAATTCATGACAATCCATCAGAAGATGAAGTACTCGAATGCCTTTTAAACATGCCTTTAGTTAAACAATGTTTTGGTACTGAGGTTAACAAGCTCATTGACATTGAAGGTATTCAAATATAAATTCCACTTGTGGCCAGATGTCATCCAACGCTTCCGTTTATAATTTAATTCCACTGTTGATTCCCAGATTCTGATTTAAACTATGTTTTGACAAACTCATTGATATTGATATACATGCTCCACTCTTGATATACATATCTTTCGGTTGAGTTGTGAACCTTCTTTAAGGAGCACTTCAAAGAAAACGCCCTGTTTTTCTTTGTACTGGTTTTCCTCCTACTTGTAGTTTTACGATCCATGGGTCTGAGTTTACAGCTCCAAACACTTCTCCTAGGAATAGTGAGTTTACATCAAGTGTTCGAACACAGCTCTCTTCTAATACGCCAACTGCATGAATTTGTGCTTTACAGAATTTTTTGAAATGACCTCTACGGTTGCATTTATGGCAGATGGTATCACGCGCTGGTCACTTATTTCGACTATGCTAAACTTATTTCCACTTCTTGAACATGGCTTGTTTACTTGACTGTGATTTGCCTGCTTACAGCTGTTAGAGTTCCCCTTTGGTCTATTCGGGTTTCTCTTATCCTTATTACTGCTTAGCTTGTACCTTAAAGCTGATTTATTTACTCCGTCAATACTGTTAGAACTGATTTTTCTTACATCTTCTCTCACAGCTGTTTGCTGCTTTAAAACTGCTTCTTTTTGTCTTACTTGCATAACTGATTTTTCAAATGTCAGCTCTGGGTCTAACTGTAACTTCTGTGAGAGTCGGCTGTTTTTTATTCCAACGACTATTCTTTCTCTAATCATTTCATCTTCTAAAATTCCATAATTACAGTGTTGAAGTAGTGCATACAAGTCAGTGATAAAAGAATCTGCTGAATATGTGATTAAATTTCGCTCTTTTCAATATATTATTTTAGCGCTTCACGAAATGTTCGCTGAATTTAAGAGACACTGTTTTGAATTTCTTTTCATCGTCTGCCGACATTTGAAAATATTTGAAAATATCCTCCGCTTCATTTCCCATGACATAAATGAGCGTGTTAACTTGTATAGATTCTTTTTCTGTTAGCTCGGATGCAATTTTAAATCTTTGAAAACTTTGGAACCATTTAGGCCACTCATCCGGCTTGGAAAACGTAAAATGCTCTGGTGGCGAGACTTGATACGTTGCCATGAATTCGCAGGCCAACAACTTCAATTTGTTTTCTAAGTTAAACTCCTTTACTTTTTACTCACGGTCATGCTGTACTTGAAATCATTTACTTCTGACACTATGTTCTGTTTTAGTGCATTAAATATCTTTTGTTTTAAAATAAAACTTTCTTTAATTTTTACCTCCAACCACGTGTTCTCTAGAAACTTACGCAATTCCCCCTAAAACCGAGTGGGACTGATTCCCACTACACTCGCTAACGTGATACACCATAGTTTGGCATTTGACTCCAATAAAAGATTACCTTTCAGATTATTTTAGTAGGAGAATTCCGACAGTTAAATCTGTTCCAAAGCATTCTGATGACAGAACATTTATGTTACGTCAAAATTGTTTAAGGAGGCGATCACGCACCATTTCGAACTGGGTGAAATAGTAATGCGTCAGTCACAAGCTGACAAAAATTTTATAGCTGCACTCGAATTATTAAATGAAAAGTTGCTAAATGTTCCTGAAACATGAAGTACTATGACAAGCATCACCTCTCTGTCTAACTGCGCAAAGCCTGTACATCTGCTCACTTTATCAATGAAATCCAACCAATTTAGGATTTGCTTTTGTAATGACAGCCGAGTGAGTAAATTTTTATTTGAAGATGTTTTGCTACTGTGACTTTTGACTGTGAATTCTACGTTTTCAGATGTTTTCTGAATGTTAAGTTCTGAAAAACCTCGTGCTTTATGAAGCTTGAAGTTTTCCTTGTGCAAACTTAGTTTAGAATTCGTTTTTATTAATTAAATGTGTTTTTCTTTTTAGAGTAAAGAATTACATTGAATCTGGAATGGATAAAAAGTATTTGAGAGACCCTGATGGTGGCGTAAATTTAGCGAAAAAGAAGGCACAACTTGGCGTCCTTGAAGAAGTAATACCAGAGAAACTACAGACTACTTTTCCATCGGAGA
>JAOBBB020097995.1:0-2500 GCA_025331005.2 Zoanthus gigantus
CCACATTGGTGACAAAAGTTAGCGCTTAATGTACACTCTGCCCCACAACTATGTTATAATAATAATAATAATAATAATAATAATAATAATAATAATAATAATAGTCGTTTATTGCACACTTTAGGAACCGAAATTGAATTACAATTGAATTGAATTATGTTATACTGACGTTTGTAAAAAAATTGCAGAGCTTTGCTGTGGGGGAGGAGGAGGATGGACACATTGTTAAAGAACAAGTAGTAGTAATAGACAAGAGACGAGCGAAAGGGAAAAGGAAAGGTCAGGCCACCAAAAATGAAATCAGAATATACATTGATCCTAGAGATCTGAACACGGCTCTGAAACGTGTACAACACCCTATAGTTACCGTTGAAAAAGTTGCAAATAAACTAACTAATACGGTTATCTTTTCAACATTAGATGCTTGTAGTGGATTCTGGCAGCTTCCTATCAATGAATTAAGCTCCAAATTACTTACATTCAATACACCATGGGGAAGGTATCGATTTTGCAGACTTCCATTGGTATCGCCCAGCACCAGAGATCTATCAGCGAGAGATGGAAATGCTCTTCAAATGTGTCCAAGCGGAGATCAGAGTGGATGACTTTCTAATTAACGCCAAAGACGAAAAGGAAATGGTGTTGGAACGAGGTCGAGAAGTAGGATAGAAGTTCAACACAGGTAAACTGAAACTTAGAGTAGATGAAGTTAGTTAAGTTGGCCATAGGCTCTTCACAAGGCCTGCAACCAGATCCTGAGAAAATTAAGGGCATTATAGACATGCCACCACCAACCGATAAAGAGGGAGTACAGCGAATTTTAGGAATTGTGAACCATCTTGATAAGTTAATCTAGAACAAAGCTGAGACTCAGGGACCCATTTCGCAGTTGCTTCAGAAAGACACAGTATTTGTATGGGATACACCCCAACAAAATGCTTTTGAGCAGTTCAAACAGCAGTTAACCTGTTCTTTCTTATTTCGACACTCATAAGCAGACAATTTTAAATGCTGATGCCATCAGCACTGGGCTAGGTGCAGTAGTAATTCAAGATGGAAAACCCATCGCAAATGGATCGAGAACACTCACTGCCTCTGAGAAACATTATGCAAACATTGAAAGAGAATTACTTGCTATTAGCTGGGGAGTGCAGAAGTTTCACACCTACCTTTATGGGCGGCAAGTGATCGTTCAGGGAGATCATAAGCCTCTTGAAGCCATCTTCAATAAGCCACTTATTGAAGCCCCTCCAAGACTACAACGGATGCTCCTCAAGCTTACGAAGTATGATTTGAATGTCTGCTATGTTCCCGGAAAGCAACCTTTAGAAAAACAAGTCCTTTCCGACTGCTTAAGCAGAGCACCTGTAGACATAATTGAACCGACCAGCAGTGACACGTATAATCAAGCAGCCAGCCAGTGACAATGACGAGATACAAGTGAACCTCATAGTTCAATTAGGACTTGACAATGATACTCTGTATAAGTTTAGTCCAATGGAGCAGCTGAGAGGAATGTACAGACAGCGAAACTAGATTTATTTTGTTTCCATTTAATATTGCAACTTGCTATTTGTTGTAATTTTGTAGTTAAATTAAAAATAAAATAAACAAATAATTTACAGTTTATAAATTTTGTTTAAGAAAATTCACTTGACAAGCAACTCAAGAAATTCCAGCTGTCACTGTTTCATCACTATAATATATAGCCCCCTATATAGTCCAGATGAAATGAAAAAATGTGCCCAAACCCACTGCCCTGGCCTTTGGAGAAAACTTCGGTCAGCCGTTAAAAATGACAGAGGTCATCTAACAGCTAATCGTACAGACCTGTAACAAAGAAGGACGGTAGCATTACTGCACATTCTGGCATACTTTCGGTACAGTAATTTTTTCATGGAGTAATGGTTTAAACATTTAGAACCTTTTTATTTCCATAACATTTATACAATTCATACAAAGAACAACAAAATGAAATTAATGGCTTTTCCTTTCTTATTAAGCTCTCAGAAAACGAACATTTAGCAAAATGATAGTGGATTCCATGCAGCATTGAGTGGTTTGTCCATGGCTGGTTTGTCATCTGGTCAAGTTCTTGGATTTTCTGTTAACCCCATACAAATAGGAGCTGGCAGATTCACAAGCAGCATTTGCAAAGAGTCAACTTTCTAAATCAAGTAGTCTAAGAATGTTATTAAATGCAAACAATGCATGCGTTGTAAGACAGCGTTTTGGCTGTGTTATATTTACATCACACATTTTGTTAAACCTAACATTGAAAGTCAATTGCTGTATTAAAACCTTTTTTCCTTTAAACCAAATCAACAGGTTTTCAATTAAGTTTCTAAGACAATATAATATAGTAAATAGAATAAATATATGTGAATATTAACAGTAATACAAACAGCAATAAAAGCAAACTAAAGTTTTATGTATCTGAGCGTAAACCAAAACTGCACAAAAAAAAGACTGAATAAAACTGATTTTACGCAAAAAATAA
>JAOBBB020097995.1:7500-13362 GCA_025331005.2 Zoanthus gigantus
TACTTGTATTTGTGAGTTTATATAATTGCTTTTATTCACAAAAACCTGAAGTGTGAATTCACGAGTTACATGTAAATGTACATGTCCTGTCAATTATCAGCCTTAGCATTTGCCTAATCCTACACCATTAATCAAAGCCATAGTCATTAAATTATTAAACTCTTGGGTGTCTTCAAAAGCTCTTGGTAAGTAAAGGCTTAAAGAGCAAGTTGAGGACCAGGGAAGACGCTTGACTTGGTCTTGTGGATCATAGAAATCTATTGTTATAAGATTATCAAAGCCAAGTGGTGGAATGCTGTCAGCACCGGTTACAAAAATAAGTAAGTCCTGTAAAGACAGGTCTTCAACCTCATTATCTTCTAAATCTTGTAAGAAGACTTGAAAACAATACATTGTTTTTCTTTCGTTTTCCCTATCATTCGATCCATCTTCCGAGTAATTGACGCGATACAGTTTCTTGATACATTAAAAACACCAGTATTGTTCATTACAATATCACCAAATTCACCGATCGAATTTAACCCTTTCTTGAACTGGTCACTTTCTGCATGCACTGAAAAAACAAATGCTTGCTTCAAGAGAGTGCTGAATGTCTCCTTGCTTCTATCACATGTGTAAATACTACTAAACCCATGATTGGGAATTACATCAGCTTTTGATTCTTTAAGAGCATTAAACATTTTATCACTGGTGCAATTCTCCAACTCGGATAGAATATCGTGCATATCCATATCACCAACAGCTTGGATTGCGTGTTTGCTTTCATATGGAAGGCCATTCATTACACAATGTGCATCCTGAGAATGAATGAATCAATTACATCTCTGCTCGATTCGCTCAACTCTTGACAGTGCGAGATCATAAATCAGCATTGGCCACAACAGTCTGGGATATAATACGAACTGGAGGCACCAGCACTTGAACTTTCCAGGCAGCGAGGTTTTATCGATCGCTTTCAACCCAGCCTCAGCGGACTGCTGAATTTGTTGACCCTGGTTTCTATAACTAAGTGACTTCTGATATAACCTTCCAAGACTTTTCACTGGTATCTCTTTCACCATTGGTATTAGTTCACCTCCAATGAAATGTATTTACTTCCCGTTGGACCCCTTTTCTGAGCGTCGCGCTTCGTGATTTCTTTGTCTTGAATTTTATTCTGGACCATGCGATTAGTTCATCTAGTCGTTTTAGGATTCGCCTTGTCACCCCCTCTCCTTTTGCCAATAAAGTGATGTCGACCATGAATGACCGGAGTGGTGTCGCTATCTCAGCTCAGTTATCTGTTAGTGTAATAATTTCAAATAATTATTTAGTTTTGTGTTTCAAGATTAAGTGAAATTTTCCCTTTCAGGAACAAAAAAACGTTTTCCAACCAGTCGTGTAAATTCGTAAATATTGTTACTTTGCCAGGGTGTGTGTTAAAATAACTTTTAACTACAGTGGTATTGTTACGTAATGTTGTGAACTCTTGACAAAAAGATGACTGCATGTCACTCTTCTGTTAGATACATGACGGTGTTTTTGTTCGTAAAACTATTTGTACAATAGCTTACAAAATTTCCATCTCTTCACCTTATCTGTCCCATTTATTCAAGGAAATTTGTGTATCGCTACTATGACAGTAGACACATGCGCTTTCCGAGCTCTTATTTTTCTCCAGGTTTTCTGGTTTTTCCCCTCCGTAAAAATCAACATGTGAGTTGAGAGTTGTATGCATAGAATATATGTAGTGGTAGTACGTGTGAGTGAAGTGTTCCGAATTAGTGTGAAAGTGCTAGAATGACTGAACACTTATATACATATATTTTTTTTATTTTAAAAATAAGGATGATAAAAATAATGACGGAATAATAATAATTATAATTTCTGTTAAAAAGGCAATGAGTTTTGATGCTACTCCAGCTTAGGCATAGAGGCAATAATAATAAGAAGAAGAAGAAGAAGAAGAGGAAGAGGAATGATGATAATATATTGATCATCATCTTCTCACTCAGTTCGAAAATTATGATTTTCAGGGAGATCCTAAAATAGAAAATAAAGCTACTAACCCATCCCTTTTGATAAAGTTGTAAAACACATCTTTTTAAGCTTTAATATTTACTTTATAAACATTTTATAGTAAAACATTCAACTATAAAAACACTTCATGACCAACTCAATATCCCAGAACTAGCTGGGTTTTTTGAGTTGGTTGATACTTAACTAGAGGAGCAGGAGCATTTTATGAGATGAAGAATATCTGCATCAAGTTGAACTCTTTAAGTTAGAATGGTGTCAGTATTTTTTCAACAATAAATAACAAAGAATTCTTTATTGAAGGATGAAAATGAAGGTGTGTCAATGGTCAATTCACATGGAAATTTGTCAAGTGTAACTAAAGCATTCTTATCAGGGCAGATTCGTGATATTAATGAGGCAATTGCAGAAAGTCATGTTCTCCATAGCTGCATTAAATGCACCTTGATGGTAACAATCATATATTTGTTTGATTGGTTTTCTTCGCACCCCTCATTGATCAAAGAGGCATTGTCAAAGAGTTTAAAACTTTGCCACACAATTCTTCCTGAAGGCAATCTACTACCCACTAAATACCAACAGGCCTAAAGAATAATTAAGCCTTGTACCTGAAATCGTATTTCATGTGTGTGTTAACGACTGTGTATCTTTCCGTGATGATTACAAGATGATACTACTTGCCCTAAGTATAAAGAACCAAGATTCAAGAGAGGAAACATCCCCAGAAGAACAATTTAATATTTACCTTCGGGACCGAGAGTAGTTAGGAGCTATGTTGTTGCAGGAGTTGCAGAAATGCTTCAGAGTCGTGAAGGGGAGAAAGAAGAAAAAGGGGTCATGAATGATATCCATGACTCTCCAAAATGGAAAGTGTATTTAGTAAAAAATTTTTTTTGTCATAGATCCTCAAGTTGTTGCTCTTTTACTTTCCCTTGATGGACTGAATCCATGGAGCAAGATTAAGGCCACCTATTCAACGTTGCCCATCGTGCTGGGTCATTTAAACCTACCAAGGAACATCAGATTCAACTTTGAAAACCATTTTCTTGTTGGAATTATTTCCAGTCAATCCAAAGGAAAAAGACCGTATAATCTTGATCCGTTTTTAGAAGTTTTGATTGATAAATTATTTTTTGTGCAGTTGTAATTTGTGTGATGCTTACCAAAAAGCTGCTTTGATTTCCAAGGTGTTAGCTAAGTGTTCTCACTTAGAGGAACTGGTTCATATAGAGTATGTTCATAGTGCATGCAGAAAGGCCAGTACTGTATGCATCTGAAAAAGATTATTTATGTCGAAAACAGGCGATTCTTACGCAAGGACAATGTGTTGTGAAAAGACTGCTGTCAGTTCCCTTGCAAATCTGAGGAGTCAAGAACTAGGCCCCCTAGTCGTAAATTCTCTCAGGACATTGAATTCCACAAAGGTTATGACAACGGAAAGAACAGTTCCCACAAAACAAAACTAACAACAGGTACAGGATGCCGGGGGATGTATATCTTTGCATTCAAGTATCCTGGATTTGATCGAGTAGAACAAAGTATGCCTAGCACAATGCATACTGTTGCTCTTCAAGTAAAACACTTTATCAGATGCATTGCAGGAAAGGCACCAGAAGACAGCCTTGCATTTAAAGAATGATGCCCACTTAGTACTGCAGCTTCTTCACTTCCCAGTGCTCCATTCGGAAGAAGCTGACAGAAAAACTTCTGAAATGCGAGTCCCCTTTGGAGAGCTTCTACCCACGCTCCATTTTCTCCAGGATATCAAGAATGAATTTCCATGAGTTCAAGGAGGTTAGTCGGTTAAAGGGATCCTCGGCTGTTTCAACAAATAGCGCTCAAAACGTTTTTTGAACATTCTTAATGCTCATTGTGTAAAAGAAAACCAGTAGTTTCGTGTCGTAAGTCTGCAAATCGGCTTTTTCTGAGGGCGATTTTTCATTTTCGAATTTCCCGGCGCCGCAATCTTGTTCAGTATGCAAGGAACCCTGGGTTAATGACGTAACAGGGTTGCACTCTTATAGGCCTGGTTGCTAAACAATCTTTCTTCCATGGCGTTGCAATAGTAGCTTCATAATAATTATTTCTTCTCCCGTTAGAGCAGTGGCACTGGTTAATCCATATCAGTTTTAGCCTGAATATTCGTGCGACGAGATAGACGATTCGTGTGAAAAAATTAGCCATGTCGACACGTATGCTTTGCCACAGTGTGCAGCAAGCAGTCGCGTGAGACAATCGCCTTCAACATGGTGCTCGTGCGGGTTGTGCAAACAGATGCCAACAGAAGCAGAGTGTTCATGTTGTAAGAATCTAGAATTATCTAATATGCTTTCAGGTTTGTATATCTTTTGTCTTCCTTTTGAAATTGAATTACTTTGTGTTGTAGGTACTGTACTCCTCGATCGTTGAGATTTGAGCGTATTCCTTTTAGAACAAACATCAGCGACAGTTGTACTGAAGGCCGTCGCCATTAGCGTGGGTTTTAATGTTCGGTATTTTCTTTGTTTATCTAGATTTGCCTTGCATAACCCTGCATGAAAGTTTTGACTCGGTTTGCTTAAACCAAGATGTATTGTTAACCGCGTTTGTTAGCCTTCACGACAGGGAAAGTGCGGGTATACCGGGCAAAAACCAAGTACCAAATAAATATAAATATAAATAAATAAATAAATATCATACTTCTCAATTATACGGATTTTGGTTTTCAAGCATTCTACATCAGTTTTTAGCCGTTTTTTTAAGGGAGACAACTTCTAATACTAATATCTGCCATTGTCTTAGGTCCTTTCATTATGCAGCTTATCGCCAGTTTACTTGGTGGGATCGTGGATACTTGGGCAAAAAAATACACAGAGTCATTCCCTCGTGTGTAATCGATAAGATCCGAAGTAAATTTCCAGAAGATGGTTATGTCGGTTTTAAAGCAGGAGATGAAGATGACAGTGAATTTCAAAGAGCGTGACTAGACTTTGTAAACGAATTATTTATTTTATTTCATTTAAAGTTAATAAAGCTTTTTTACCGAGGCTGAAATTTTTGAAATATTAAGAATAATCTTGACGCTGAAATTGTGAAAAGAATATAACTTCATTCGTCGAAAATCTGTAAACACATTACAGTGATATGCTTTTACTTACATAATTACTCAGTGTACTTAAGGCACGGCTCCCCGAACGTCAGATAACCCCCAGCAAAGAAAAGGTCGATTGGGAAACTGGGAACTAGGTTGGCTGGTGTTGTCTAGGTAACCGGATTTTTGTATTGAGCCAACATTGTAAAATCTTTTGCTTTTCGATCGATGGACTCTAGAGGGACTTTTTATGTTACAGCGTGTTTTGGGGCTGTAACACATTTACTTCTACAGAAGATGACAGTTTTGGCTTTTAAATACAGCGGATTTGCAGGATCGGAGTGACTTTTGGCGTTGCGTTGCGTTGCGGATTCGAAACAAGATAAAAGGTAACGTAATATCGATGTCTTTTATATAAAACAGAAGTAGAAGCGACTGTTACACAACACAGATCTTAAACACTGGAGATAATATTTTTTCATTAATAGAATGTCAGTTAGTCCTGCACAAGGCCCAAAATACGTTTGTTAATATTGATGTTTTTGGCGCTTTATTAGTAGTTCGTAAAAATCACGCGTGGGCCAGTGTATACACCGAATGCAAATATGGCGGACCACTCGGGTGGACCGGGCCGAGTTGCCTGAAGTCGAGGTTAGTTAGGCCTTGGTGTGTTTTATTTTCACAACAAGTCATATAATAAATGGGTGTAGTTGGTCATTTTCTCGATGCCCACTCATTGCTGTGTCCCTGAATGCAACCAGAAAGGTGTAAAATCG